>PNEQ01094918.1:0-24798 GCA_003012365.1 Medauroidea extradentata
CTTGTCTGTCTGTTTGTCCGATACAAGCTTTTTTTTTTTTTTTTGCTTATAATAGATTGCAAAATATATCTGTCACATTTTTAAAACGAACTAAAAGGTATAAAATATAAATTTCCCTATGAAAATATTCCTGGTATTAAAATCGAAAAACGCGAGGCGCATGCAGTAGAGAATAGTGTATAAAGAGTAGCTGTCACTAAGAAAATTCACACAACAGTTTCATATCACGTGCAGTGCAATGACATTGTTAGTGGCTTAGATGAACTTTTCATTTTTCAATTATGTATTGCATGCGCCCCACCTTTTACATTTTTAATCATACAAGAATTTATATACGATAAATTATTTTATCCTTTTTAGTCCGTTTTCAAACGTGATAAATTATATCAAAAATGTTTTGTTTGAATTCTTGTTAAATCAAATATAGCATTCCTGATTTCAGTCACATCTCTTCTTGTTATTTGCATCTACATTTTCTGTGACATCAATAATCTTTGGTAACCATTGTGTTATTTTTTTTTTTTCAGCGCAGTGTAAATATTAGCTCATATTGAACAAAAACGTTAGTCAGTCAAATACACAAGGCAAATATATTATTTGAACTAGGTCAGCTAACCTGAATTATCTAAATAAAACAAAGTGTCTTAAACTACACTGCAAAGTTTACAGTTTTTATTTCAATATTGATATCGTATCCTCATACACATGAAACGAAATGAACCACAATGGTTTAATAAATATGGTTAATGCAGCAGTTGTCATTTTCTGAATGTTAACAAGAAGTTACCAGCGTACTTGATAAGGCTATTTTCCTAAAAGTAATTGTAAATTAACCCCGAAAGTTAAAATCGTTTCGTAATCTAGGAATATTATATGCTATTGATTTATACGTATGATTGTACACGAAATATACTACATATAAATAGGCTTGCTAAGTAGTATGCGAGAACCCAGTTTAATGAAATTGGAGGAAAATATTTCATAGTTTTTAAAATATTAGAAAAGGATGACCGAGATATGTAAAAGTGAAGTCAGCTTTCTACGTAGTAGGCTACGTGTGCCAAGTTGGATAAAATTAAGAAAAAATATTTCCTATGGTGTGAATTACTATGCTGAAAATATGAAAATGTCTGCCATTTCAAAAATATGAACATAATGTGAACGATTTACACAAAAGTCATGTCAGTTTTGTATACTGTATGTATGTGTGTGCCAATTTTGATGAAATTCTGAAAAAATATATATGTATATATGTATACTAAAATATGTAACAATATGCTGAAATATAAATATGGCCACCATTTTGAAAATTTAAACAAAGGAAGAACGAATTACACGAAAAAAAAGTCTGTTTTGTATGTAGTATACGTGTACCAAGTTTGTTGAAATTCTGAAAAATATTTAAGATCTGGGATACAATGCTAAAAAAATAAAAATTACCACCATTTTGACAAGATGAACGAAACACGTTAAAGGAAAGTCAGCTTTGTATGTCCCACAGGGATCAATTATCGGACCTTTATTGTTTTCACTGTACATCAATTCATTTGTGTAATGTTTCAAATATGTTTAATGTTTCCAGTACGCAGATGGCACTAGGATACTACTATCCTGTCGTGCTGATAAAATAGACAAGAGAATTTTGGAGGTAAACAGTGATTTCCAAAATATATCGAAATGGTGAGAAATTAAACTCCTTAATACTCAACCAAAAAAAAAAAAAAAAATGCTCATACGTGATATTTTTTGGATCACGCATAATATTAAAGAAAATTTAATTTCCCAAAGATATATTAATCAACGGGGAAATAATACCAAAAAATAATTCCTATAAAAACTTAAAAGTGTTATATTCGACAAAAATCTATGCTGGGATAAACAAGTATCAGCTAATATCCAGTCGCCCTACTTCCGTTTGAAGCATATTTAGACTTAAAAGTATATTTTAACTATTGACATAAAACTATATATGTGCGATGCGTTAGTACTATCAATCTTTAACTACTGCGCCAGTTTGTTTGTTAATATAAGCAAAACACACCAAAATCGTATACAGGAGAGAATTAGAGAATACATGTTTAAGATATTGATTTAACCTTAAAAAGCGAGACCATGTCACGAAAACACTTTTAAATCCTAAATGGCTTATGTAAAATATAAGATTATAACACTTCACTACTCAATTAAAAATAATGATAGATGCCTAGGTGCCAACATATTTTTTTTCGGAATGACTAATACATTTTATCTCAGTACATAATCAGAACACACGAAATAAAAACTGTTTTCAACTTCCTCTATACTCGAAGTCCGTTTACAAACATTCGTTCACTTAAGTGGCCAGCAAGGCTTGGAATGACCTACCGGGAGATTTAAAAAGTCTTTCTCACCACAATCACAATTTCGGTGAGAAATATTAGTGTTTTCTACCACAGAACCAGTTCCAACAGACAGTTATTACGAAAGCCGGTGAAAATTTTTTTTCTCGAAATTTTTCTTTTTGTATTTTTTCCCTATGTATAGTTTAGTATTTGTCCATTTTATTCAAAATACAGCAATTTTAGTACTTATTCGTTTAACTTAGTGTTACATTTATATATTTTAAAACCTTGTAATGCTTACAAGTATATGTTTCATACAGTATTTGTGTCATTGTATTGTAATATTCGTAATTAATATTTGTTCAGTAATGTTAATAGTTTATAACCACGTACCAATTTTAAACCCGCCTGAGACTGACTTTTGACGTTATAAATTAAAATATGTGTACCAAGTTTCGTGAAATCCTGAAAAATATTTTCTAAGACATGGAATACTATGCTAACGAAAATTAAAATAGCCACCATTTTGAAAATATGAATGCAGGATGGACGAAATACAGAAAAGGAAAGTCAGCTTTGTGTGAAGTAAATTGTACCAAGTTCGTTGAAATTCTAAAAAAAAAAAATATCTTAAGATAATGAATACTGCGCTAAAAATATCACAATGGCTGTCATTTCAAAAATATGAACACAGGATGAACGCAATCACAAAAGTATTTAATTAAACTGAGCCACTTTATAAATTTTGTGTTTAAATAGCAATTGTAAATGTGAATGTTTACTAGAACATGTCAGCAGAAATAGAAGCACTAAAGGCCCTCACTGAGGGAAAGAGTGGCCAATTAAGTGGCCAAATGAAGTCAGTAAATGCAAATGTTCACAGTGTAAATGAAAATATTGATAAGAAAATTGATTGTGTAAATGAAAATGTTGATAAGAAAATTGATAGTGTAAATGGAAATGTTGAAAAGAAAATAGATAGAGTAGATAAGAAAATTGATAGTGTAAATGAAAATGTTGATAATAAAATGAGAATGTTAGTAATCTTGTTGGTAGCGTGAATGAAAATGTAAATAAGCAAAGCAGATAGTGAAAAAGAAATGGTGTACCCAGGGAATTGATGCTGTAAGCGAGAAGGTAGGCAGCATAAAGGAAGAAATAGGCAGTGTAAAGACAGAGATGGAGTATGTGAAAAAGAGCATGCAGCAACAAATGGATGAGCTGAGGAAGGAGTGTCAAGAACTTCTCCATGGTAAAGAAGGTGGTCATCTTGTTACCGGAGAAGACATGGTCAGTGCTGAATCAACACCTGAAGACGGCGAAGAGAAGACCACAAAGTTTGAACTAGGCTGTAGTGTGATTCACAACCAGGCAGAAGATGGGCTGCAACATGTTGGTGTGTATAGTGTGCCTGCTTCGGACATTGGAAAGGGGATTTCTGTCGAGCCTGCTCCTTACGATGGCCAGACTCCGTGGCGAGAGTACCAAAATCAGTTCGAGATTGTGGCAACTATAAATGGTTGGTCTGACCAGCAACGAGCCTACTATCTAGCAGCTGTGCTGAGGGGACTTGCACTCAGTATACTCCAGTCGCTTCCAGAACAACAACGCCTGGAATACTCGACAATAGTTACTGCCCTGGTGCTGCGCTTCGGAGACAAGTACTTACGACATACCTACCATGCCCAACAAAAGGCCGCACCTAGAGACCAGGAGAACCACTGCAAGAATTGTGGCAGGACATTGTGCGACTCGCCCATTTGACGCTCGAGGGATGTCCAAAACAGGCACGAGATATCATAGCAGTTGACTTCTTTGTTGATGCCATTGCCGATGTAGAAGTGCGCCAAGCAGTGCGCCTGGCTGCCCCTAGGACTATGCAGGATGCCCTGGCCAGAGCACTGGAGGTCGAATCTGCACGAGGACCATCAACTCGGCGTGCAGTGCGGGCGGTCGCATTGGCAGGCGACGAGAGAGACAACAGCCTAGAGAACATCCTAAAGAGAGTGGAAACCACAATGAATGAAATTAAGAACAAATTCACTCCAATTACACACCACCCTCGACAACAGGGGCGACCAAGCAGTTGGGAATGGGGAGAACCCGGATACCTCAGGGCCCAGTGTCCGCAATGGTTACAGAAAAACATAAACCAAGAGCAGGATGAGGCTGCCCGATCCGGCCAGGCCTCGGGAAAAATGTAAGCACCGGTCTTAAGGGGTGAAGGTCGGTGACTGGGGGAGATAAGGCCCCAGTTTTTCTTCAGATATGCTCGGTAAAATAAGATTTTAATGCAATCCTAGTGGAGGTCAGTCTGGATAATGTTTCTTGCCATATGGTTGTAGACACTGGAGCAACCATTACTGTTGTCAAACCGGACATCTTGGGGCCTTATCTCCACCAGTCACGGGGCCATAATTACAGACAAAGCATCTTTAACGACAGTGACAGGCGAGACCACACCAGTGAAGGGGAAGGAAAAGGTACAGTTGAAATTGGGTACATCTACATTGTAGATTAATGTTAATTGGGTCTGAATGTGTTGCGCAAGTTAGAGTGCTGTATAGATACTCGGTCGGGAGTACTAAGGACTGGTAACCGAGGACTGGTAATGATGCCACGAAGCGAACTATCCTCGCCAACCAGCTGCCAAGTGGTCTGTTGTGAGACAACTTTTTTGCCAGCGTCCAGTGTGATTGTCTTTCCCACAAGGTGTCGAGGCAATTTTGTGCGGTGTGTAGCTCTGGTCGAACATATGAGAAGAGGAAGCAGCTTATATGATGAAGTGGTGGTAGCAAGAACATTGGTTTCGCCGAGTTCTGGAAATTTACCTGTTCGAATGGTTAACTTGTCAAACAGGCCAATCCAAACTGAGGAGAGGGCCATAATAGGTGTGTGCAAACGAGTCTCCCGAATAACTACAACCGACAAAGAAGCTATCAAGTCAAGCAACCTTAATAGGACTATGCCAGAACCACTCAAGGAACTACTGACTAGAACTGGAGAATACCTGAACTGGAGACAAGAAAAGGCTGTGGCAGAACTTCTGAAGAAAAATAAGAAAACTTTTTAATGTGGGCCACTTGACCTTGGCAGAACATCTGCTGCACAACATCACATTGATACAGGATAAGCTAGACCAAACAAGCAACCCCCAAGATGACTGCCTCAGCTACACAAGAGACTATGGATGGCATCTTGAAAGAAATGAAGGACTTGGATGTGATCGAGCCGACAGTCAGCCCTTGGTCATCACCTGTTGTACTAGTTAAGAAGAAAGATGGGTCCACAAGGTTTTGCATGGATTACCGCCGGCTGAATGATGTGACCAAAAAGGACTACTACCCCCCCACCCCAGATTGACGACACACTGTACAGCTTGACAGTGTCACAATGTTTCTGTACACTTGACATGAAGAGTGGCTACTGGCAATGACAGGTGGCGCAAGAGGACAGGGAGAAGACAGCTTTCTCTGTACAAGGGAAAGGAACTTGGCAGATTAAAGTCATGCCGTTTGTGCTATGCAATGCCCCTGCTACCTTCGAATGACTAATGGGAAAGATCCTTCCACTAGATATTTGTCAAGTTTACTTAGAATATATCGTGGTCACAGGTAAAACATTTGAAGAACACCTTACCAGATTATATTCTGTGTTCCAGAAAGTGGCTGCTGCAAATCTTAAGCTGGTTCCCCAAAAGAAAGTTAGTTTCCTAGGGCTGACCCAGAAAAAACCAGGGCAATAAAAGACTGGCCACAACCAACAGACAGGACACAGGTGAGAAGCTTTCTTGGACTCTGCACTTTTTATCGGCGGTTTGTACATGGATTTGTTACGATTGCCAAGCCACTACATGAGCTTACTGATGCTAAAATTAATTTTCTGTGGACGCCTGAATGTGAAGCCTCTTTCAGAAATTTAAAAGAAGTTTTAATATCATCTCCAGTTTTGGGCTTCCCCGATAATGAAGGCGAGTTAATATTGGACACAGTTGCGAGTGATGTAGGCATCGGTGCTGTGCTATCACAGGTTCAAGATGGAGTAGAGAAGCTCTCAGAATATTTCAGCAAAGTGCTGCAGAAACCAGAAAGAAAGTATTGTGTCACTCGCAGGGAGCTATTGACAAAGGTGAAGTCCATATCACATTTCCACCACTTCTTACGGCAGACACTTTACTTTGCGAACAGATCATGCTGCTCTACTCTGGCTACTGAACTTTAAAAATCCCGAAGGACAAAGAGCTCGATGGATTCAACATCTTCAAGAATACAACTTTGAAATCCGACACTGTGCTGGTCGCTCCCATAATAATGCAGATGCATTATCCTGCAGGCCTTGTGACACCAATTGTCGCCATTGTGAACGGCAAGAGGAAAAAAGCGCAGGAATGTGGTATATTAGAACAACAAGGCTTCAGGCATCAACAGCCGATAGAAAGTTCTCCTGGACTAACGACAAGATAAGAGAAGAACAACAAAGTGACCCAGACTTGTGCCCAATACTCGATTGGAAAGAGCAGGACCACCGGCCAGAATGGCAGGAGCTATATGAAAAGAGTGCTATAACTAAGGCATATTTGGCACAGAGGAATTTACTTGTTCTGAAGAATAGTGTGTTCTACCGGAACTGGGAGAGTGCAGATGGCAGACATGAACACCTACAGTTGGTCCTTCCAGAGAACAAGGTCCCAGAGGTACTGAAGGAACTCCATATTTCAGTGTCAGGCGGTCTTTTCGGCATTAATAAGACACTGAACAAGGTTCGAGAGTGGTTTTATTGGCTTCATTGCCGTGAAGATGTTGAAAGATGGTGCCGAATGTGTGACGACTCTACCGTAAAGAAAGGTTCGATAGTCAAAGGCCGAGATCGTCTCCAGAAGAACAATATTGGTGCCCCATTCGAGAGAATGGCCGTTGACATATTGGGTCCCTTGCCAACAACCGAGAGAAACAAGTAGTACTTGTTGGTGGTGCAGGACTACTTCACAAAATGGCAAGAGGTTCTTTCCATCACGAATCAAGAAGCCAGCACGGTGGCCGATGACTGGTCGAACATGTGTTCTCAAGGTTTGGGGTGCCATTGGTGCTTCACTCGGACCAAAGATGGAATTTCGCAGCAGCCCTTTTCCATGAAGTGGTGAAGATAATGGGTGAAAAGAAGACCCGAACCACTCCGCTACATCCATAGTCTGATGGAATGGTCGAATGCCTAAATCGTACCCTGGAGCAGTACCTATCCATCTTTGTATCTGATAATCAAAAGGATTGGGACTCCAAAGTACCACTGTTTCTACTAGCATACCGCTCTGCCATTTATGAAGAAACTAATGTGATAATATCAAGGATGCTGTTTGGAAGAGAGCTCCGTCTCCCGAGCAACCTGATGTTCGTACGACCGGCGGAGGAATACTATAATGCATCCCTAGTGTATGCCAGCGAGTTACATCGCAAGTTGGTTCACACTCACAACTTTGCCCGGCGACATCTTAAGATCAACACCGACAGGATGAAGACTCGATACGATAGGAATGCACCAGATGAAACATTCCAAGAAAGACAACTAGTGTGGTTGTACAACCCTCAGAGAAAGAAGTGGTAATGTCCCAAGCTGCAGAAGAATTGGGAAGGTTCTTATGAAATAGTGAAGAAGATCAATGATTTGGTGTTTCGAATTGTTCTCAAGGCTCTCGGGCGAGAGGATCTAAAGTTATACACATCGACATATTGGCCCTCTACAATGGACCTGAGGCTGCTGTGTCTGTTCGAGACGAACAGACGTAAGGAGGGGGCAGTGTTGCATGCCATGCACCTGGAGGCTGGCGGTCGGCGGCTGTTTCGTAACACTTTGTGGACTGGCCCCTGAACATAGGCCGGGCGGCTACGTGATGGAAGACACGCCGAAGCTACGTCATAGATACCTGTCCCAACTGCGTCTTAACCGTTCAAGGGCGGCCTATGTGACTCAAGTCATGTCCGAAACATGTGGTAATGTCTGTTTTTAGACCCATGTAATTCGGGGAACCCCTGGAGTTTGGCCGGAGTATATAAGGAATAAATCGACAAAATCGAAGAGTCACTATTGGTCGTGCTAGAGGAAGGTGTTATGCTTGTGGAGAGAGACTGGTGAAGACATCTTGGTGACGTCAAATTATACTGTGAGGCGGCAGGCGGATACCTTCGGAGCAGTGTTGGACGAACCAAGAGAACTGCTGCGGCGGGCTGACGGGCGAAGAGAAAGTATGCGACGGGAGTCGAACCGAAGACCTCAAGAGTGAAGACAGCAGTGCTCTTGGGGTGCTGCGCAGCACACGGCGATTCATCACCACTGCGTACTATTAAGGTCGTACACTGTCACTATTTGAGAGACTGTTGATTGTATATATAACTGAATTTTATTGCGATTTATAGTGTTTAATTAATTGACGGTAGTCATTTTTTGTGATTTAATTGTCCAAGCTAATCAACGTGTCTGTGACACAGGAGTAATTGTGTGCATTACTAATTGTGTTGTGAAAATAATAGTTTATTGCTGTTTTGTGTAATTCGTAGCTTTGTGAGCTATTAAATGCAGCACTTAATTTAACTCTTTTATTTTTAATAATAAGACTTCTATCCCAAAGAACTCATAGAATTGCCCACATGAAAAGTTATTGCTTAAACTTGTAATAATATGTACAAAGTTTGATGAAATTCGGTCTATTGGTTCAAAGGTTTTTAGGGGGACAAACACACATTAACACACACGCACACATACACACAGAAAGGTGATCTTATAAGCCTACTTTTTCCTTGGGAATGTAAGCTAAAAAGTTTAATGTATTTTAATTCGGTGTTCTTGTTATTTACTAATAATAAGAGATAGATTTATGCACGTTTCAGATTTTTGGCGTGGGCAACCGTGATCGGGACGACTGTGCACCATTCGGCAGCCTGGGCTAGACGGCCACCTTAAGAATTAGTGGACGAGTAGCATGAGCCATGCTGTAGCGTGGCATGGAAAGTATATTTTCTTGTGTAACCGTTACAAATATTTCCAATGCGTTTATCTAACAAAAGAAGACACTCTTCAAACTGTGTCCCTATGATTTTAAAAATGCCGTCTGCTTCTTAAAAACATGGTTTCCAAGCTCCTCAAAGGTGCTAAAAATGGCTTTCTCACGTTGCTGTAGCTGAGAAAATATCGAACACAATCGTAAAAGTACACCATAGAAACCTGCAACGGGCATTACCACAAACTTTCCACAAAATAAAACAATATTGTCATCGCTTGAAGTCCAGTTGAAAATCTGTTTTTACGAAAACACTGCACACTAGTTCAGTCCTTCGCGCCTAGAGGCGATACGTGCTGTGTTCGGCTTATCGCCTTCCCCGTTTCCGTGCCTCGAACGTGAAGAGAATGCTACCATCCACTAACTATTAAGATAAGTGTTCGCGCTCCCGTGTACAGGTTGGACAGGAAGTAGTGTCAAGCCGAAATAGTATTATATATGTTACGTCAATATGGACCTCACCAAAGTTTTTGTGGTGTACGTGGTTCGGGATGAAGTGAGTATTCAAAAAAGTCCTGCCAATTTTCTATTTTCAACCAATTCTTATCTATCCGTGTGTAACAGCTAACGACGCGAAATGTCTAACCTCTCTGGACACGTACTTGATATTTGCGCGTGTTAGATCAATTGTGCAGCTGGTAGGAACCTTTATGGTTTGATTTAAAAAAAAGGTTAATTAATATATAAATCATAAATGCAGTACGTCGATTCCAACTTAATTGATTTCAGTAGTATTGTCTTCAAATAAAAAAATTCACGGAACTACAATCGGTGAAGTCGCTGCCAGCCATACAAGCAGTATACAAAACAACATTTTCCACCTAATTAGATCCCTATGTGCTTATTTTCAAATACGGAATGCGATATGCGGTTTTGTTGCACAATATAACGCAAAAAAAGTTTTATGTAACACGGTATTAGAAGATTCATTATGCAGGGTGAGTCGGGAGAAAAGGTACTGGTGATTCTGAACAAAATGTTTCTAATAAACATATGCCCTTTTCTTAACCATTTCAGAGAAACCTAATGAAAACAACAAGGAACGGGATAAGTACAGGTGACGGTAAATCACGCTACTGTTATCTTATGCTGTGTGTAATTTTGTACATTTCCACACGGTGGCGCTCTAAGCATGGCGCAGTTGTTTACCTCAGTCTCAGTCCTATAGTGCTTGCCCTAGTATTGGGAACTACAGTGTTGTTACGTGTATAGTGAATACAGTTCAGTGTTGTCAAAAATGCCACAGGTACTCACACATGCAGAGTATACTGACATGATGTTTGTCTATGGTTTCACCGATGGGAATTCCAGAGCCGCTGTTCGTTAGTACGAACGACGATTTCTTAATCGCAGAGTTCCAGATAGCAGGGTGTTTAGCAGGGTGTTTGCAGGATTGAGTGTCCGTGGTACGCTTCCCAGCGTAAATGTTGTATCCGAAGGTCCCGCACAAGCTCTTAGTGAAGTTGAGAACATTCTTCAGGTACTAGAACGCAGCCCAACAACTAGCTCGAGACGAATTTCTGCTCAACACAACGCAGCAGCTGTCTATCAGAGCAGCAAAATGCATTGAAGTTGGCGGTGGAGTTTTTGAACATGTTTTGTTAGGAAATGTACACAATTAAACAAAGCTGTACTATACAGTAGCGTGATTTACCGTCACCTGCACTTATCCCGTTCCTTGTTGTTTTCATTCGGTTTCTCTGAAACGGTTAAGAAAAGTGCATATGTTTATTAGAAACATTTTGTTCAGAATCACCAGTACTATCACCCCTCAAAGCATGTACCTTTCCTCCCGACTCACCCTGTATTACGCTGCTACATGCAAGTATACTCAGAATTCAAGTTTACATATTGCATGCATTACACGCGCTAAAAATTAATGCAATACACAAAGACAAATTTGTGCTTTAGTTATATTTGTAACTGTTGAAAAGCAAGAATGTATAATATCAATAGTTAATTTCATGTTTATATTTTCAGAAAATTAGACACTAATGAAATTTCCCTTGAAGGTATTTTCACCTTACATCGTTCTTTATAATCGTATTAGCGCTCCATACTCGCTAATTCTAATTTAACCGGTTTGAAACTAGCATTTATTTTGTAAACAGCAAAACAAACTAACCTACAAGTCTTGACAGCAGTGTTGCAAACATTATCTTCTGAGTAACAGTCATAGTGTCAGATAAAAGCCCGTAGCTTGTTCTGCGGTCTTCAACAGTCTTGTACAATATAGATATTGTTTTACACATAACTTCGTTACGTTTGTTATCACTTCATCAGCTCGTACATTGGCATTGTAACTCACGAACTTTCCACTTGAGACCTGCGGTTGATTCCTAGAAATAAAAAAAAATATATTAGAAAAATATTAGCAGCATTATGCTATCATATTAAGGATATTTCACTCATTAATTACTATCCATATTGAAACGTTAGTATGTTGTTTTACTACCTCAATAACTAATATAATGTTGCAAATTTATATATATTTTTTTTCATTTATACAGTTAGGAGTAACTTCCCTTTCTTTAAAAGCTGGAAAGTAACTAACACAGTTCGCAAAACTGTAAAGTTGACGATTTAATTCAATGAATAAAAACTAACATTGTCTGAAATTAAGGCGATTTTCAGGTGAACAAGACGAGTGAATGTTGTGATGAACATGCATGTCTTTTCCTTCCAGGTTCAGTAATGTATGTCTGCGAAGAAGTGAATTGCATAAGGAGTAGAGATTGAATAAATACTTGTTAGTACTATGAATCTTGTATTATCTAATAACATGTGTATTTCATTTGCAAAAAATAGTGCATGCAACATGGCATTTAATTAGAATATTGATGTTCGTTTACGATATACCCATAGAAAAAGGAAATTTGATAATATACAGTAAAATTTGAAGTCAGTGTATTATGAAGTACGTAAATTGGTGACTAACTGCTTCCTTATGATTTGTGAAGCCAAGAAAATAAACATAAATGGACGCTCCATGGCATAGTGGAGGGCCTATACTCATAATGATTAAAATTAAGCTAATCATGTAATTTAAATTGCTTCAGAATTTGAAGATGTTTCCAATATACTTGAACCAAAAATTATACATTAAAAAAGTTATTTCTGTAGTATATTTAAGCCAAGTATGAATGTAAACACGAAGAATTTATAATTCAACACTATTAACAGGCGTGTCTGAAAAAAAAAAACATGCTCCGGATAAAAGTCCTCTGCAAAGATACAAAGCTGACATACGAATACTTACCATACTATTTTATGGATATAATTCTAATTTATTATAAATTTACTTCCTCTTCTACATTACCAACCGTTACTTATATCTTAAGTGAATTAAAAAATGACAAGTAAGAAAAATTAATACCAATATTTTAATGCTGTAAGATAAATGAATACCACTATTTTAGTGGTGTCTTTTAAATAATCAGTTCTGACACGTTGCAGTTAGATAATTTAAGTGTGGATTTTTATTTATACCACTATTCTATGTTCATATCACATTAACTCAAACCTACAGCACAGATGTTTATGTAACGGTTTTACATTTCGATGTGCTTGTTAATCTACCTATGTTATTTTTATTGCAAACACATTCGGATTGACATCCAGAGAACAAAGATAACTTTGTACTTTGACTTGTAGGCCAGTTTTAACTTACTGAAACCTAGTTAAATAAAAGTTTTGATTTTATAACTATTTAACAACATTTATTTAATTGCCAGACAACTGCTGCTAACAGAGCGTCAGTTGAAGTTTTAAGCTTAGTGTTGCTGTTTTACCTAAACACATTTATCAAAATGTCCCCTTTTCCTCACATTTATTAAAATTACAATATTCGACAGGACGAATGTGTTTTCTGTAGCCACAAAAATAATAATTACTTTTATGATTTGAATCTACGTGTACTGTGGTAGATTTAGAAATTCCATACATGCATCATGTAATTCTTTATTAATAGAAGGAGCATTCAGGAACACAATGTCGAGAGAAGTATTACCACATTAACGAAAGAAAACAACTCTTTTCTTCCTCTTTCTCCATAGAGCCCATATCACAATCAGGGCCGGTCCTAGACATTTTACAAGTGTAAGCAAAATTATTTTTGCGCCCCCCCCCCTTTTTTTTTCCCCCGCGGTAAAATTAAAAAGAAGGGTCCAGAAACAGAAATTGTGTTTTTGGAGTATTTTGGCTAACATGACAGTGTTTTCGTTATCAGTCAATTTATTTATACATATACGACCTTTAAAATTAAATGCTACTTGATGAAATATTTCACAAAATTGCATTAATATGGACCAACATAAATCTAAATACATGCGTATCTATATTTATAATAATGGAATGTAAATTAATACAATCACAATCAGATAACAAGAAAGTAAGACAACAATTGGAAAACATAAATCGTTAAAAAGAGATTTTTCTGGCTTTCATTTTGCGAACTCCTTGAGTATGAAATCGGTGCTCATTTCATTAAGCAAGTCATTTTCAATTGCCATTGTTGCTAGCCCATCCAAACGCCCTTGAGATAAAGTTGATCACAAATAAGTTTTTATCAGTTTCAACTAGGAAAACCTTCTTTCCCCACTGGCCACTGAAACTGGGAGTGTCAGGAGAATTCTCAACGCAGCAAAAACTTTTGGAAAAGTGTCCGTATAACCATTTTTGGTTATGAACGACAAGGTTTTAACTGGAGAGCTTTAATAAATCACCATGTCCAAATTTGCAGCTCGTCAAACAATTCAACTCCGTATATATCACATTTTTCTACATCGCTTAGAACACTTTGAAGATACGTACAAGCATGCTTCAACTCATTTCTATCCCATGTTTCCAGATTTACAATATCATAAAGACATTTGTAACTATTACTGTGATTTTTCATGAGTTAATACCTCCCTTTAAGCGTGGATATTGCTATGTCAAGCACGACAAAGAAGAAATTTACTTTGAACGATGTCATCCCAGCCTGAACAGCCTCGTCTTCATTCTCGTAGGAGAATTGCTCCTTTGTTTTCCTTGGATGTAGAGTCCAGTATTATGGAATAATAAGTTGCCTGCTTTATCTCATGTAAAATACAATCTTGGATCTTAGTAGACAAGATACCAATAAACGCATTTAGTATATTTTTGCTTAAATAGTGAACATTTGTCTCTTCAGAAGTAACTCTTCTCACATGTCCAGCCATGACAACAGCAAATTTGGCTTTGTATTCTACAAGTTACAAAACATTACCATTGTTGCGATTGAAAAGAGTATCCTATGTTCCTCAGAAGGCCAGTCCTTGGGTCCCTAAAAATTGGACAATACAGAGTAGGCGTTTAAGTACGTTGTCCCAATGTTCTGTTTCACCTCGGATAATTCTTTCATATTCTTTGTCAATTGTTGTATCCGACCGTAAAGGCAATGCGAGTTCACGCCAAGATTGACAACTTTTGATGTGATTAGGAGACTTCTCATGACTGGCCAAAATCCTTGTCGAGTTTTGCCAATCTGATTATCCTTGGTCTCCAGCAAGAGATGAATTTGCACATCCAAAGCTTTTGCATGCAAAACAAAACACTGAATTTTTAAGTACCGGGTATAGAAACCACACCCTGAGGACTTGTTCCCCATTGCAAAGTTTTCTTGTGAAATGATGTGAAGAAAACCTCCTAACTTTAGCATCTACGGGAAAGTCTATGTCATTGACTTGCACATGTCCTCGCTCAACAAGCAATTTTCGTACTCCATCTGTGATTTTGGATGGCTACTCCTAACAGTCAGTTGACAGCATTGTCGATGACGTGCCTCTTGTCACTTCCTGCAGCAAAAATTTTAGGGTACAGGTTATTTGTTGACGTTAGATATTGTCAAATATTAATATGTTACATCTTAGATAAAAATTCTTCATAAAGTAACATTTTGAATTTTGAATTAGCATGAAAATTGCCAATGAGACCAAAATTTACCATTTAAATGAATTCAATTTTGACCCAACATTACATTGCTGTGATGGTGATAGTGAGAGATTTTTTTGTCAGCGCTGGTAAGGGGCGACATTGAGCATGGAGCAGCACCGGACTGAAATGGTGGGGGAAGCAGGAGATCCCCGAGAAAACGTGCCAACCAACGGCATCTTCCGGCACAATTCCCACATACGAAAATCCGGCCGGGAATCGAACCTGGATCGTCTTGGTGGGAGCCGAGTGGTCTGGCCATTCGGACATCGCCCCCTCCTTACATTGTTATGACAAATTATGAAACTCTTACTGAGACACATTCGAACTAAACCAAACACAAATTGAAATTGACACCCATGCCTTTTGGAAGTCAAATCGAGAACATTTAACACCATAAACCAGAGCGCAGACTGTGCTGCAGAGGTAGAAACCATTAATTAGTTAACCTCGCTCTGTACCGTATCAATTTACAGGGATAAAAATAAAATAAACTTACCAATTCAACTATCGGTTGACTTGTTGAAGGTTCTGGTCATATAACAGCATCTGACATTGACAGCTCTTCAACACTGGTCTGATTTTCAGTTGTGTCCAATTTATCTAAGGAAGGGGAAGTTGAAGGCGAAAAATATCTCTGTAAAGCTTTCGATTGCTTTTAATCTTATTCCGTATGCTGTAGTTTCCTTTTGCTGTTAAATGACCCAGATGGTTTTTCACTACGCGACATAATTTTGTTTACATAAATTACAATAATACCAACAGGAAACATTTAACTACACCGTATCGATTGTAAAACATATTGCTTGTTTAAAAAAAGTAGGCCTAACCAACACGACTGGCTCCTACTAATCCGTCGACACACAAGTCCGGGAATGGCGTTTCAATTTAGTCAGTTTAGTTCCGTTTTTACGCATTTCGCTTCCAGATGTCAGTTTGCCTCGCTGACACATGAGATACGAACGGAGGTCATTTTATCTGGTTGGTATGTTCAGAAGGTGGGGGAGGAAGCGTTATCGTCTGCTTTGTGTCAAGTTGCATGAAGTTGGGCTTCTTTTATTTATTTAAGTGACGATTGAGAACGTATTATTATTACTAAATCCAATACTTTACTTGCACTAATAATTTAAACTTATATATGTTTTGTTTACTGAAACAATTTTTGCGGCATGTGGGTGTATGAAGGTCGAGGCCGTGGCTGCGTCGTCTCACTTTGCCCGGCGCCCTACGCGATAGCGTTCTTCACTTACATCTATTTTAAACCTTGATTACAAATAAATATTGTTCTCGTTTCCAACCGTTTGCATGTAGACGGGTATCGTACTCAGTCGGGATTCAATACCCAATCCATTTTCAAAACGATATACGTCGTAAATATTTCTCATAGGTTTAAAACCTTTACAAATTATTTACCAACATGCGCTAAGATATCAGAACTACATGAATACATATTACGTCTTGGTATATTTAATCTAAAAAGCATAATTGTGCTATAAGAATAAACCTATACTGACAGGTGTTCAGGCAGAGAGTAAAATGATTTATTCAGTCGAAACTCATGCAATTGTTGTTTAGAATTTTTTTCCTCTATGGAATCAATCTCGTGATATATTTGTGTAGTTCATGATAGTGATCATAGAGACGAATTTATTAGGAGCACTTTTAATTAGAGAGCTTACATTTTTAAACACCCCAACGCCGGCTAGAGAATAATGTTCTCAAACTAGAGGATGTAGTTTATCAAGCTAGATGTCTGGAATTACCACTCTACTTTTTTTCACGAGGATGAAGAAATTGAACCGGAGGAAGATTTCAGTATCTGATTCAGTCTACAATTGTGGGGACTAGAGCAAGGGAAACTGTGGATAGTTTTCTGCCAACAGCAAGCAATTATTAAAACTGCTAACTGAATTTTATGTTAGAAAGCTTCGAGGACTTGTGATAAAATAAACGTGACAGTTGTAAAGGATAGAAAAAATCGGTCTCAGCTATATGATCGGTTGGTGTTGTCTTACTATACCTTTTATGCTGCAGTCAGCTTGAACCTGTTAAAATTAAACCCGCAGTTAAGTTCTTTCTTCCCAGTATTTTAATTAAACTCGCCAATAACTATATCCTTGTACATTTTTTTTAAACAAACCCTCCATGCTTTTGTTCTTGTTATTTTCTCTAAACAACCATAGTAAAATTAGCACTGTTGTCGCTTTCAAATGTTATCAATGTTACACATTTACAAACTGAGAATTACTAAATCAAATTAACAATAAAGTATACATATTTTACAACAGTTGGATTCGCATTTGAGTGCTTTAGAGTCAATAGGAATGACACAAGACAAATATGCTGCTGTGCTGTTTCCACTCGTGGAATCGTGCATACCAGAGGAGATACTGAGGGATTGGATGAGGTGTCCCACAAGTCGTTCTGAGGTTAAAGATAAGGTGAACAGTGATTCTAACATATACAACGGAAAATTACAACAGTGATTGAATTTTATGAGATGCGAAGTGGAAGGGGAGGAAAGAATTTCATTGGCAAAACATGGTTTTGGGGTTTCGGCAAATAAAGGAGGCAAGATGAAGGTCAATGTGTGCCCACTGCGAATAATCTGTTCGCTGCAGAGAAGCAGCACAGGAGACGAGAAGAGTGCATCTTCGGTCAAAAGTCCCACTAAAGCAAAGAGTTCTTTCAGGCGAGATCAATGCATTTAGACAAGAAAAGGGAGGCCTTGGTAAAAGGAAAAGCATTCTTTGTGTGTCTAAAATTTGGACACAGGTCGAAAGACTGTAAGGCAAGTGTGAAGTGTGTCATTAGCGGGGAAGACACCAAGCACTGATGTGCCATTACTTGCCTGACTTGTCTACTAAAACTGAAGTATCTGTTGACTTGAAGCTTGAGGAAAAGAGAAACGAAGAGAGATTTCGTGTTCTATCCAACCAATGTTGTCCTCAAGAAGTCTTACTACAGACTTTGCTCGTGAAAATCTATGTGAAGGGAAAAACTAAGATAGTCAGGGCTCTAATAGACATCGGATCACAGCGCTCTTACATATTGAAGAGGACTGCTGAAGTAATGGGTTGTGAGATCATCGGATCAGAAACTCTAGCCCAACAAGTATTGTTTGGAGGTGTTCAAAGGAAAATAGACAAGCATCAGTGTCACAATGTGACACTTACCAGCCTAAAAGGAGGTAGTTCATGTAATATTGAGGTATTGAGCCAGTCAACTATTAGTGGACCGATTCCTAGGGTCAAATTTGAAGTTGTAAATGAAATAGGAGGAATGGGAAAACTGCTATGTGATATATGCGAAGGACAACCTGCTATCGAAATGTTAATTGGTGCCGAATTTGCAGGAAGGCTGTACACTGAAAATTCCATCAGTTGCGAAGTAGACTTACTGCGATGGAGACCTTGTTCGGATGGGTTGTCGTGGGATCATTCTCTAAAAAGGTAAATTATATTAATTGTGCCAGTGCAGTGACTACTCTGCTTGTCAACAGCCTCACACTACCTGACTTATGGAATCTGGATGTACTCGGAATAAGGGATCCTTGTGAAACTAAGACAAAAGAGGATATGGATATCGCTGTATTTGATCACTTCAAAGAGGCAGTTACCATAAATTGCGAAGGCAGATATGAAATTAACCTTCTATGGTTGGAAAACATAGCAGACCTTGGAATGAACAAGGAAGTTGCAGAAAGAAGATTAGCAAACATGATTGAAATATTGAAGTGTGACGGAGCTACTCGGGATACGACGAAGTACTTAGGACATGGTTAGATGAAGGTGTTATTGAGGAAGTTCCTAGGGAGGAACTAAATAACCATGAACATTGTTTGTCACATAGACGAGTCTTCAAAAACAGCTCCTCAACGAAGATCAGGCCTGTTCTTGATGCTTCTTGCAATGTAAAGGGAAACTTGTCACTCAATATTTGCTTAGCGAAGGGCCCAAACTTATTAGAGTTGATTCCTTCAGTTCTAATGCGTTTTCGAGAAAAGGAAGTAAGGGTTATGACTGATATCAAGAAGGCTTTCTTGCAAGTGTCTGTCTGCAAAGAGGATCGTGATAATTTGAGATTTCTGTGGCGGACAGATGATGATGATGAGAAGATGGTAATTTACCGCCATTGCCGGGTTGTTTTCAGACTGACTTGCAGCCCACTTATTTTGGAAGCAGTAATCAACCATCACTTAAACAATTGTTTCTCTGAGTTTAAAACTGTGGTGGACAAACTCAAAAAAATTGTTTTATGTGGACAATTGCTTAACAGCAGTAGACACTATAGAAGAGATGAACAATTCATACAAGATGCTTCACAAGTCATGGATGAAGAAAAATTCAACTTGAGAAGTTAGGAGCATACTGCTCTGGCAACAGAAGAAACAAGTTGTGAGACATCCATGGTACTTGGTTTGTTGTGGGACAAACAGAAGAATGTACTCTTTTGCGCTGTAAGTGAAGTGGAATTTTCAGAGGAACATGTTATGAGGAGAATGATTTTGTCATTGACACACAGGGTATTTGATCCACTAGGTTTCTCTTGCCCAGTCACGATAATCCCTAATATCATAGACTCAAATGATGATGGAGACATTGAAGTTGTCTCTACTTTAACTTCTATCAAAGAAGAATGATATCCGACCTACTGTTTCAGCTGTCGGAAGTTGTTAAGGCTAATGGAATAGATCTTAAGATTCAAAGGGAATGTACAAGTAAGACCAGAGGATGGACAAAGAGGAGAGTTGTCTGCGAATAAATTAGTATCAGCGGAAAAGATAGTCGTGAAGTTAGAGCAGAGGGAAGCATTTCAACAGAATATGTTAAGGTTAGTTGACCTGAAGACATTGTGCATTTTTGAAGATGGAGAGAATATTTTACGAGTTGAGTCGAAGCTAACTACTCGCTAGGACACAGAGAACTACAGGTACCCGATGGTCATACCTAATAACCACAAAGTGACCAGACTCCTGATTCTTAAGGAGCATAACAGAATGGCTCATGCAGGAACTCGGGTTCTCTTGGCTAAACTACACGGAAAAATTTTCCTAAGATGTAGACGAACCATTCGTAGCATCCTCCTAAAATGTGTAAAGTGTAGGAAACAAGAGGCAACAAATATTGAAACAGCACCTGTCGCCCTACCTGAAGATCGAGTGAGAGATGCATATGCATTTGATGTTGTAGGTATTGACCTGGCAGGGCCACAGATGCTTCGAGATGGTTGCGGAGTGTAGATTGTGCTCTTCACTTGTGCAGGGTTTCGGGCTGTACACTTACAGCTAGTTATGTCCCTCAGTACAAACAGTTTCATAACGCAGGTTTGTAGGCGGGCGTGGTAGACCCAAGACTATCTACAGGACCATTTAACTTGTTGTCGACACTCGATCGGAAAATGATTGAATGGGAATTTGTAATTATGCAAATCCAATGGATGTCCATTCCATCCAGAACACCCTGGTGGGGTTGTTGGTGGGAAAGTATAGTGCAGATGCTTAAAAAAAAAAAAAAAAATAAATAAATAAATAAATGTTGAGACACACGTTCGGCAAGGATTCACTAAGTTATGAGGACCATCTCAGGTGAATTCTTGAGACCAATACAACGACTGTACCTACCGAGATTTCAGAACTTGTGAGTGAGAAAAGTGGGAAATCAGAGGCTCCTACTGATGAAAAGAGGACGATAGTCACAAGAAGTGGTAGGCTTGTGAGGTGTCCATCAATATTTTACGATTGATTGACGACTGAAATTTGTGATAACTGTTCAGATATATGATTTAATTTAAGAATGAACTTTTTTTTTTTGCTATGTTTTGATTGTTTAGCCCTCAGTAAAAAGGTGGGAGGATGTTGGAAACGAGAACAATATTTATTTGTAATCAAGGTTGAAATTGTAGTTGAAGTGCAAAGTCTATTGTGATATGGGTTCTATGAAGAAAGATGAAGAAAAGAGTTGTTTTCTTTCTTTAATAGGATGATAAATAGGAAAAATATATATATTGTTGTCATTTATTAAAGCAGTGAGTTCCTGGGATAACTTTGATATATTTAGCACTAGGGAGGAGGTAAAACAGGGTAGACTTTATCAGGACCCAACTCATACTTTGGATCCGGTGGAAACCGATTTCAGTTCGCTGGACAAATTTGCGTGTAGTAATGTTGGTACAATTGGAATTTATGTTGGTTGACATGAAATAAATAAACTCATACAATCATCTATTTATCTTTCTTTGTCTCCGTGTCAAGTAAATTGCTTAAGTAAATAAAACGGATACTAGAAAATTAATGTTCTTCATGATCGTATGATAATTTTGGTTCAGTCTTTCATTTGTAAGTGTTTGTATACTTTCGATTCGTTTTCAGTACGATCCGCGTTACCATGGCATTTTACGCCCGACTCTATCTGATACGATCCCAATTGTTGGTGTAATGACCACTGAGACTCAGATCGGTTATAATCCCGTTTCCATGAGCCTTTTCAAAACTGTTCGTGTTTTGAAACTGATTTCAAAACGGCTAAGAAACATAGTAATTGTAACTGATGCTTTTGATAAGCCTGTGTAACTACTTGCTTTGTTTTGTTTTAGTAATAATGATATAGCATACTGGAGTTTTATATTTTGTATCATATTATTCCTGAAGATTTCTATAGCAATGTACTGTTGCTCAACACAAAGATAAATAAATAAACAAACCTCTGGTACAGCTTTCTAACAGAATAAATAAGTAAGCATAATAATTAATTATAATTAAGAACTAATAATCATAATAATAATAATTATAATATCAATAATAATATTAGCATTATTTAGTCTGTGACTTTTTGTGCCACTAGGGCATAGAAAAGAGAAGGTAGGAGGACTAATGTAAATACTGTAAATAAAACGGTTGAACAGTTAACTACGGCAAATACGTTACATAATAATAGACTGCTACGATCTTCTTTTGTAACGTGACCAAATTGAACACTGACATAATTGCAGGCAAATATAGGGAATTGTGTACTTTAGTGGTGGGGGGACAATTTTATTTTTCAACAAAAACATTGGTATTAGACATCGAATTTTGTGGCGCCGTTCTATTCGGTCACACATAGAGATAGGCCGTCAACATTGGTCTTGCACGGGATGAAAACTTCATAGGCGCCTGCTGGACCCTCGTTTTTAGTTTGGGGAAGAAACAATTAGCGCTAGTATCGCGTTTCGTTGTCACATTTTTCCCCAAGGAAGAAAATGAAAATTATAATGGCGAAGTTGTCCGCTTCCGGTTAGTGTTGAGGTTGGCATTCCTGTAATGGTCTCAGATGTTTTTATTAATAGTACCTTCTATAACTCCTTCCTCTTCTATGCAGGTATAGCTAATTCACTTTAAACCGAGCACTTCCGAACGCATACAATAATGAAAAAGTGTACTTCTTGTGGTTATAGAAGTAAAGTTCTGAGAGACGTTAAATGTTTACACTAGTTTTTAGTTACAGTGAAGTTTTCGTATTTAAAATAGTAAAGATACAGGCATAATAGCTCATAGAAAGTTGTAAGCAGTTCTCAGAGTATCCTGAACAGCCTACCTCTAATCGGTATGTTATTGATGTGTGTCTCCTAAATGAGTCCCGTATACTATGGATTCTAATAAATTACACTCTTTCCTTGCTTGCTGAAGATTTTGTACTTATTTATCTACTGACTTGCTAGTTACTTGCTTCCTAGACGCTAATTTGTGTCTAGCAAATATTTAATTAGTGTGCTTGACGTATACAGTTTGAATGTTTTCGATTGTTTATAACACAATAGGATAAAATGTTAAAAACTGTACGAACGATATTATTTACAAGGAAACTTAACGTATCTTCTATTGTCCTAAGAAATGTTTCAAAGTTCGAAATCAATGCATCCAGTATTGAGAAGAACATTCGGAGTTAAGATTTGGATTGAATGTTTCAGGTTTCAAAAGTTTGTCAGTTATTATTTTTAGCTGATCAAAGTAAACGACAACGTGGATATTTGACTGAAGATAGAACTATCAAACCTTATCCATCCAGACTTCAACCTATCTAGACATACCTCTTTCGAAATATACCAAGGATGTCAGAAGAGCTTAAGTCATTTCTCTACTCGAGAGATGTGGCTACTACTTACAACCGTGGTAAAAATGGCCAAACTTAGTGATATTATGACGCCATATGTCCAACGATAATCTAGGTTTGAAAACAAATCCGCCTAAAGTGGAAAACTGGAATCTGTGTTAGACGATGCTCTAAACTTAATCGCTCGATGTTATGTACTGCAACAAATAACACCCCTATGAGAGGACGTTTTACCATAAACTAAATTTTTCGACACAAACATTTATCAATGCGCCTAAGAGAGTTCGGTTAAAGAAACATGTCAGATACAGTACATATGAACATCTGGTGAATGAGGTTATGATCACACATGCTAATCCCCAATATGTTGTAGTACAACACGTTGATATGGCTGAGAATCTACTGTGTCGCTACAACGCCTAGCCCCAAGGGTTGATGTAAGTCTCCTTCAAGAATCGTCATACCCTACTAAGAAAATTAATTTTGAAAAAAGGTTTGAAAAATGAGAGCAATTAATAATCATGCATGAATGACACAGAAGCTTGAAGTCAAGATTTGAGATCAACTTGTAAAGAGATTTTAACTAAAACAAAAGTGAAACTTACGAAGACAAATAGCTGTGAAATCCAAGGTAAAAATGAATCAACCACAATGTCGCAAACAAGGTCACGTGTCAGACCCATGAGAATAAAGAAACCTCCAAAACTTTTGGACGACTGTGTACTACATTGAAGCGAGGGAGAATGTAATATATGTATATCTTTATGTGCGTGTTAATCTAAGTTGTTAACTTTTAACGTGGGCACATTCGCACCGATATCATTGTGCTCTAGCTTGTGGTAGTTAGGTGTAGTGTTTACAATCTTAACAGTGTTGTTGACAATAACACAACACTTCTGGTATGATTGAGTGAAAAGTGGATAAAGTCAATAAACAGATCACTGTTAGTAAACTCCATGCAACTGATTTTATATGTGCTTCAAGGTGTTAGTTTTCAAGTAACCAGGGGTGTTTGATGAAAACTTCAAGTGTAACATACCTGTCTACACTTACCATACCAAAACATTTGTTCTATAGCTACTGAGTTCTAGAAACAGTAGAATTGCTAATAGTACCTTCTAGAAGTTTTAGTACAACATGCAAATACACCCTGAATAAATCTTCATTCCAAATTATATATCAGACAAGTTTTGAGTACAGTAAATAAAATACATTTTAGGATAGAAACAAAGTGCAGAATTTATTAAGTAGGATAGATTAAATGCTGACCAAAATTTCGTAATAACTATCAATGACTTAAACCCATGAATTATACTTGTGAATACTACCACATCCTTACACTGTTGCATATGTATAATTCAAGTAGTGAAAATTACATTAAAAAAAT
>PNEQ01094919.1:0-10818 GCA_003012365.1 Medauroidea extradentata
ATAGTTCACTGTTATTGAGTACGCTAGCTGTTAAATGCCTTCATCACATATTTTATCCAGAGTTACTGTTTGTATTACATAATTTCACGCGGGCAAAGCCGCGGCCGGGTAGCTATTTTGTAGAGAAATAAAGATGAATTAAAAACAAAGATGTTCTGCAATTAAAGTACCCTCAGCGTAGTGGACTGGATAAAGCTGTATGTTATTAAAATTTAGTTACTCTTTTCTATAGTACACGCGAGCGAAGCCGCAAAGGGATAGCTAGTGTGTATATATATATATATATATATATATATATATATATATATATATATATATATATATATATATATATATATATATATATATATATATATATATATATATATATATATATATATATGTGTGTGTGTGTGTGTATATATATATAGATGTAGGCCTTAAATTACATACTGTTATCATTATAAACTATTGTGTGACCTTCAACAATCCTCAGTGTGTAACCAAAAATTTTGGATGAATAAAAAAAACAAACTTGGTGCCCTTTAGTTCTGCTAAAAATCTCGGAGATATCTGCTATTCTTCAGTAGCAAGAGCAGAAAGAGCATGCTCTCTGTCAGGAAAAGAGCAGTGCTCCCAATGCCTAAACATCCCACCAACAAAATGTTTCTGGCAAATCAAATGTACAGGTAGAAAAAGAGCAGGGAAAGAACAGAAGTAGCAGAAAGCTCAATATGCTAAGACGAACCTAATAATGTTATTATGACGTGTGGTTGTTAGTGATGGTTATGAGTTCCAATTTTTAATGTAATATGCAGTCATTTACATGGTTCGTAACAGCAGTAGTGTGTAGTAGCTAAACAAGAGTTTGTTGCACTTGTAACAGCTTAACGCTGTCCCACGGGCGGTGGCAAGGGCGAGCAATACTGTCGCAACGGTTTTTTATGTGAAAATTTTACTATTATCTTTTTTTAGAATCTCTATCATACCTATTAGGATTTTTTTGTTAGGATGAGCAGAGAACCTTTTGGACAGGTTTATTTTTGTACCTTGTCTCGAAGACTCATAACTTTTCCCATCATTGTTAGCCGGAGTTATTTTGTACAGAGCGATTTGGTGGGAAGACCGGTGACATCAGTGTTAACCTCATTTGGGGCATTCGGTAGCGTAGCTTTTGTCAACATTGCTGTCCGAGATCTTTGCACATAGTATTGTTACAAGTTTGAGACAAAAACTTTTCATGTGGGCAATTCCCATGAGTACTTTTGAGATAGAGGTCTTATAATTATGAATAAAAGAGTTAAATTAAGTACTGTATTTAATAGCTCACAAAGCTACGAAATACACAAAACAGTAATCAACTATAACTCTCACAACACAATTAGTTAGGCACACAATTACTCCTGTGTCACAGACACGTTAATTAACTTAGACAATTAAAGCACAAGAATATTTACAATTAATCAATTAAAGACTGCAAATCACAATAAAAGTTCAGTCATATATCCAATCAACAGTCTCTCAAATAATGACAATGTACAACCTTAACAGTCCTAAGGGAGGATGGCTCACCATGTACAGTGCAGCACCCAGAGTGCACCACTGTCTTCACTCTTGAAGTCTTCGGTTCGACTCCCGTCACACACCTCTTCTTCACCTGTCGACCCGCAGCAGAAGCCTTCTGGTCTCACCCAGTACTGCTCCGACGGTATGGGCCTGTAGCCTCGCAGTAGACTCCGACGTCACCAAGACGTCTTCCTGACATCACCAAGACGCCTTCCTGACATCACCAAGTCATCTTCCTGACATCACCAAGACGTCTTCCTGACGTCACCAAGACGTCTTCCTGACATCATCAAGATCTCCTCACCAGCCTCTCTGCACAAGCTTAGCACCTCCTCCGAGCAGGACCAATAGCGAACTCTCTAAGCACTTCTTCTCTTGAATCACCAGGTAGACAGTCTCCTCAAGTCACCAGTTACTGCCCTCCTCAACACAACACCGTCAGTGTTGTTCTCCACAGCTCACCACCTCTGCAGCACTCCAACACAACACCACAAGTGTTTTTCAACCTTCCTGCAGCCCGCTGGCGTCACACAGCCGCGACACCGACCACTGCCGTCGTGCTGCCATCCTCGAGACGCCATACCTCGTCAGCTCAATCGTGCCGACACACAACACCTTAATGTTGTATGTCCCTTCTGCAGGGCGCTGATGTTACTCAGACTCGACACCGACTACCGCCGCCGTGTTGGCATCCTCAAGACACCACACCTCGTCAGCTCCGCCGATGTTACATCAGCCTCGACGCCGTCGTGTTACCACCCCCAAGGCGCTGGGTCCTCATCTCTGCGCCGCTGTCAGTGTCTTCTCTCGGCCCATCACTTCTCTCGACGTCCATCGTCATCCCAGTGGCAACGCCACCCCTAAGGGCGCTGCCTCACACCACTCTCGGTCTCACTTCATCTTCACGACTCACTACTAAGACTCCACAAGACTCTCACCTCCCAACTCCGCATAAGACTGCAATACTCCCGACTTCGCACAAGACTGCAATACTCCCTCATATTGCGCAGTTCCGATGCTTTTATACGGCCCCTTCAACGACGTCAATGGCTGATGATATATGGTGACCTGAAGTCTAAAAATAGACATTACCTAGGTCGTACTTGTTGATAGTCACGTATTCGCACTGGCGTCATCGGGGAAACCAAGTGACGTCTCTCGGGAGGTGCGACATAGCTGCGAAAACCCATGACATCACTGGTTGACTCACAGGGCTGACTACCCAGCATGATGTAATGTGCCTGCTGCCCGGCCAACACGCAACAGTATTATGCTCTGCAGCTTACTTTTACTGATGTTAGTATTAACTTGAGTACCGTTTGCTGAAGTAAGATTAGTAGCAGGCCATCTGTTGCATCTGACTAACATTTTTATTTCAACATCACTGTAGTTCGTTGGTTGCCACGTATGATGTAACCATTTACTGCAGCCTTCACTTCACTCCCCCAACCCTTCTCCCTCCATGTCCTGTCCCACTGCTACCTATTCATCTCCCCCCCCCCCCCGGTTTACTCCACTCATTGCGAACTAGAGCATGTTGCATTGGTTGGTAGCCCTGTAACTTCATAGGAGTTGGTCAGCTTCAATAATGTGAGTTGCTTTGATTTTAGTGCATCGTTACTAGTTGAGTGACTGTTTATTACATGAACTGCTTTCAATTAAGTATTTTTTGAGTTGAATGTTTGTAAGGGTTCTTTTAAACGTTTAGGAGTAATGGAAATGACATGAGTCTGCGTTGACAGCTTGGGAGGTGCTCATCACAGAGTGGCAGCAGGGAAGGGCGGCTGATAGCTTGTAACCAACAACAGCTAAGTTTTTGTTGTGATATTTTAATTTTCTCCTCCAGCTTAATGTTTAGCATAGATACACATGTAGTAGCTTTTTTTAAAAAGTTTGAGACGTAGAATTTAGAGGAGTAGTCTCTTCTTGGCAGTGGTAGGAATCAGTTCTCAGGGCGTGCTCAGCAACTTTCACAAGAGTGAACAACCGAGACAGAATGGCCTACAAAAGCACGATGTCCTAGGATTGTACTTTTTTTTCTCTCTTCCTCTAACAATTTGAAGCTTGTAGAAAATAAAGATCCCTCTTTCTTTTGTTTAAACAAACTGTTTCAGTGTCATAAACTTCTAGGTTAATCATTTGTAACCTTTATTTCATGACACGACTTACTGAGAATATGTATGCCTAATTATAGTAATTATCAGTGTTTGGGAATTGTTATTTTACTGATAATTATGAAAACACCATGTCTGGGTTTTTGAGTGAACGTTTACTCCATTATTTCTAGAATTAACTTAAACCTCCTTCCTTAGATTTCACTATCTTAACAGTTCAGATTCCTCACCATGACTTGTTTCTTTAGTTTTATTGTCTTATTTTAGTCCACGTGAGTCTAAGAGAGGATTTAAATCTCGAGAGAAAGTGCTTTTTACTAACTAACCAACCCTTAGTATGTTGTTTTGATGAAGCGATTTAGATGCATGGTTATAAGGGAGCGACACAATATTCCCTAGATATTGCAACTCGAGACTCTGATTCTAAGGGCGTAGTGGTGAGTTCGCGTATGCATGCTCTCTCACCCACAGTATAAACTGATGAACCTTGGTTTAATGACTGATACTGAGGTTACTTAAAATAACAAGGCGTACACTGTTATAAGGAGCTCTCACATTCCCTGTAATATCTGCCATTTATTTATCCTCTGATACATATTCCCCTTAATTGGTTTAAGTGTGTGATCAGACTTGCCTGATCATTATGGTGGTGAAACCCATGTCTGGGGTGTGACCTGATACAGTAAAACCTGTCCAAAACGGAACTCAATGGAACCCAGCAATTTTTTCCTTTTTACACAGGTGAAGAGGCAGGCAAGAAATTTTTTTTAAATAAAACGGACATTACGCAAGTTTGTGATTTTAGTGACTTAGGTATGCCACATCTTTTACATTACCATCTAAGTAAAGTTTTCATTTGCAGGTTTGATGACCTCGAATTTATTAGTTTAACTTGTCCTGCTGTCCTCTTAAACCACTCTTCTAGAATGTTGTCTTAATTTTTTATCGTGTCATATATCTGCATTTTTCCGCAGCTAACTGTTTTAGAGGCACTACGCTTTGATCACTTTTACTTTCTCAGTAAAAGAAAGGGTTTTATGCTTCTGCATTTCACACTCTAGAATTTAGGACAGAACTTACAACCAAATGGACTCAACCCAAACAAAAAAACACCCTTTACAGTTGCCTAAGTCACTTAAGAGTACTGTGTACTTAGCTGTTGGATGGTGTAGTGGCATGTCATGCAAAAACTTTTTTGCCCCAAAATCATTGAACTTATTCTTATTGTTGTTATCTCGGGGAAAAAAAAAACACCCACTTGAAACTACAGATGCCATGTTTTGAAAATTCAGTATGTTTGTAAGAAACATGATTTTGGGGTCTCCAGAAATGGCTAAAAACTGGTTTTTAGACTGCTGTTAAGTCCGAAAATACAACCTGAATCTGTAAATTGCAACATAAGGTTGGTGCATTGGTCTTTACTTCATACTGTGCAAAAATAAAATTGTAGGGTCACTGTTTAAAGTCCCATAAAAAAAAAGAGTTCCACGAAAACATTGCACGCCAGTTTAACGCGCTGCAAAGACAATTTGTGCCTATTGTAGAGTGGTACTCTGGCTCTTATTGCTCCGCTGTTCCCACGCGTCAAAGATGGAAATCTGAAACCGGTACACAATACTCTTAACAAATCATACAAGCGCTGCATGTCTATTGTTTGACAGAACAAGACAGCTGACAGCATAAAAAAATGCCAAAGAAGACAATGTGTTTGTAACCTTCACTTGTTTATCACGTTTTCGAGCCAGAGAATTAAACTAGAATAATATACACACCCAAATTGTGCAATATTTAATGTCTTTGTCTGCAAAACTGAAGGAATCAAATTTCAAAAACTAACCATACGGGAAGTGGAAGCTGTGCGACACCTCAACAGTTACGCAATCTATTTTGAGTCTAGTGCCGCTGTTCGCTTCTAGACATATGTCAAATGATATGCGCACATAAACATGATGCCAACGAGATTCTCATTTGCATTTTTATCTATTGAAAATTAAACTGCATTGTTTCTTTACTGTGCTAGATTTGGCCATCTGCTTCTGATATTTCAGATGTCTGTAACACTGTCGCCGAGCTGTCTATAAACGAACAGAAAAAAAACAGCATATTATACGGTATACTTTTACTTTTTTATGCAACTCGCGCCATACATTCAACAAGAATAGTTTTCTAAACAAACTCATGTTCATAGTATGTGATTACGAGGTACAGGAATATTTACTCTGATTTCCATTCTAAAGTAGTCCATTCCCACATCACGGAGGTTTCCGTTTAATGCAGGATGTATTACACAGTAAACGTAATGGGACCGTAATTTTTTTCCATTTGTACAGTTTTCCGTTTTATGGAGAGTCCATTTTGGACAGGATTTACTGTACCTTGAAAGGGAGGGCACCTACGGGGCATGAAGGTGCAGCTCCCAAAGGGTAGGTGCTCGCAAGCACTGGGGCAGGGGTAGGTGAGGAGGTGCAGTCATGCGATGCTAAATTGGGCGATAATCTACTTGCCTGGTGCTTACACCCGAGCGTGAAATACACTGCTGGCTGTTATGCAGCCTTGTGAATGTGCTCTTAATATGTAATAGTCACCATGTGATTGTGGTGAGGTGGTTGCTGCTGGTTATATTTCAAGTAGTGAAATGGGCGTGTAACAAGTTATCTGTAAAATGTGCACAATACGAGTGAACCCTACAGATCTCACAGACAGTCAGAAATTACAAAATGCAACGTAAATAAATGCACAGACAGTTTGAAAATATAATAAAGTACCAGAATAATACCCTTTGAGCTGGATGGCCGGAGATGCACAAAATTGTGACTGTGTGGTGGAAGAAATGAGGCGCTTAAATGCAGTGAAACTGCTTGAAAAAGTGATACACTGATTTCAGCAGTATACTGTAAATAACAATTAACAATAACAAGACCAAATTAATACCAAACTTTTCATGACCGTGATTTTAATATACAGAAATGACCATATGGTATGTTCACAACATAACCCCCAACATACATATTACATACAAAAATACATTGAGGGCAAAATACGTATAAATCTAAATTTGAACATAACCCAACACCTTACGTTTAAACAGTTAAATAATTAGTGAAGTCGATGGGGAAAGCTTTAGGCGGTTTGGCAATCAGGTGCAAGTTAACGTCAACTGATATATGACGAACTATAGCAAACTACATTAGCGAAAACAAAGTGTGTAGAGAAACCAAGAAAGCAGGTGATGAACTGTAAGAAATAGCATGGCTGCTTGGGTCACCTACAACAGTCATCTCGATGCATGTCAGTCTGCATGAATAATGATTAAAATGAGCACTTAAATAAAACATGCATAATATGCAATGTCATGATTGCAATATGATTATTTTGTAGCAGAGTTGTTTGGCAGACTAATTATTAAAGATGTCTTTAAATTGACAGACACTATAAGTTATTAGTACACACAGCCAACAACAACATCTAAAGTAAAATATGACTGGCACTTGAAGATAAAACACAGGTATGCTAATAAAAACTAAACCATTGAGAGTATGTAGTACGTCAGTGGTTACTGTCCCGATGATCAATGTTTCAGTTTCTGTTTAGGCCCACATGCATCTAAATTAGCACTGCAGATAGAGATTACGTGTCAAAATACTTTTTTACTTCTCAATACCAAGACACAAGCCTACATATATCTTTTAGTACACACTCATGGATGCGGAAGCCCCTTCCTCAACCACATACAATCACTTCTTTGCACGGCTGCCAACGTTACAATGGTTACATCTACAACAGTCAGGGTATCGGCACACATGCACCGGTGTGCACTAACTACTCTACTGGCCCTTTTGGCCAGCGCCACGCTAAGACTACTATTCCTCGTAGCAATTATTCAACAACAATGTATTTAATATGTACATATTGTAGGTAATACTTTAAGGAGCAGTGAAATGCAGAAGATGTAAACATTTTACAAGTCTATGTAAAAAAAAAGCACATTCAATGTTTATGTTCACATGCAGTGGAAAGACAAAGTGGCTGAAAACAAACTGTGCAAGGCTTTTTTGAGTGCTCACTTTATCTCTACCTACCTATATAAGGCTACCTACTGCACGAGGCAAAACTACCCTGGAATGACTACCTTACATTTCACTTGGTGATACAAGAAAATTCTGAATTAACCAACTTAGCTGGGTTTCCCCACAATGCATAAGTAGTTAGTCTATCATTAGCAGAATAGACAAGCACATCAACCATTTGTACTGCTAAGCAACAGAACTAAAGAGAGGTAAATTTTCTTAGTTTTCACAACCTTGCACAGAAAACCTTTTCTGCTGTCACACAAGTAACTTTGGTATTTTCTAGAGTAGGAAAGTCTTTTGTTTTATTTTCAGTAGGCCTATCTTTCAGCTGGTATTAAACACTTTAACATTCATTATTAAATAATTAAATTTATATTGTAGTACCCTTCATTCCATTTAAATTGTGCAGTCTTATACAGTAAATTATCCATTTGTGTTCTCTTCACTTAAAGAAATAGTCCTCCTCACGAGCTAGTATGGTAAAATAGTTCCACTAGCAAACAATGATGGTCTATCTTGATACATTCCTCAGGCTATATTCACATTCTGTGTTGATTACTATTTTTTTTTTTTTTTTCTCTTAAGCACCCTTCACATTTCGTTCACATGCTTTCCCCATTTTTCCATCTCAATAAAATTGCATATACTTTTCATAAAAATATTCTTAGAATGGCTTTTATATAAAACATGCAAACACTGACACATAAATATTATAAACTATTCTATGCTCATCTGATAAATATTCAGATACATCAAATACCACACATGGCACGGAAACCAGCCAGTCGTAAGGACCAAAATTTTTTAAAGATTACAGCAAAGTTCAAATAAAAAATAAACCAATAAACTACTTTATTCTTGAAAGACAGTTACATACACCTCACCAACTACTCATAAATTGCTTCCTGATTTCAACTAAAAGTAACATTTCTGTAATACAAAATAATTTTTAACATTTCTATAAGGTCCTATTTCACAATATTGCACAAGAATATGCCATCGCACAAACTCACCAAATGTTGTGGTATTAATTCTGCCGCCAATCCTATCTCCTGCCTCCAGAATCAAAAAATCAGTTATTCCTTTCTCCGCAAGACGAGATGCTGCAGCAATTCCTGCAGCACCTGCACCAATTATCAGCACTTTGGTGACAGCATCCATCCTGCAACAAAGAAGAGCTGCTGTCTGTCTTGAGTTGCTTCAAATGATATGAATAAGATCATGAGCAGAGCTACATGAAATATGATGCAACTAGTGTTGTCTCCTTTCTCTGCTGCTGACAGTATAAACTTAGGAAAAATATTAACACCACTACCTTAAATATATATCAATAAAAAAACGCTTACATGGCAGCCCATATATCATTAAAAAAATTTTCAATCAGCACTTACTGTTATGAGTATCGACAATGCAGAGGTTGGCTGCATGAGTTAGTCAAGTGATGACCTAGCTAAGATGAGGACGTGCTGAGAGAATGTGTATGATGAAATAATGAGAGGCAATAAAGTATTGGGAGAAATCACGACACTTACAACAAAAGTAAGACAATTATTCCACTTCTACTGTGTTTCAAGTATTTGCAGACATACGCAGACTTGCAAGAAGCATTCATGGGTAAGATACTTCAGTTCAAAAATCTCACATCACATGAATGTTTCTACCTGTGACTGCAACATGTGAGTGAAGCTTTTGACTAGAGGCAAAACAGATAATCCAACACTCTGGGCCTGTATTGATTATCTCTCATTACATATTTTATAATTGATGGATAATTAAAGTGGCATAGTACTAAATTGGTATTGCACTAGAATATTATTAAAAAAATGTGATATTCTGAACAGTAAAATCAGGGGTTGGACATACTATAACTGATCAATTCCAGAGCCATGGGTATTTCACTGTCAAGGGCCTATTTTAAAGGTGAAATTTGACAGTAAAATGTCAGATACATCTACAATTTGACAAATTTTGGGTTTATAAAAGTTGACAAATATGCAGAATTGTATGGTAATTTGACAAATAAGGGTAAACCACCCAGAATCTGATACGTAAGGAAATTACTTGTTTAAAAAAAATTCTGAAAAGCAGAATAATAGTTTAAACCCAGATATCTACATACTGGACGAATTTCCCAAACTCCCCTTGTTGTCTAGTAACGTGTATGAATAAAATCGCATAAGTGGTTTATTTAATACAGAATTTGAAAATAGGCCATGCAAATCACCCATGATCCCAGCAGAGAAAATCCAAAATTCCTCAGTACTATATTCGGTATCCCTCAATTAAATAATAAATCGAAAGACAGAAAAAATGTGAAGATAATATGTAATACATAATATAAATGCTACAAAACAGTTTCAAAGTGTTTTGTATTTTAATAATGGATTAAAGTTACATAAACCAAAAAGCTGCACCTTATACAAAATAATCGTAAAATTGTTTTAAAAAACTTAATATTTCAACTCCTTGAAACAAACAAAAAAATTGCAATTTCAGGTTACTTACCACATTTTTATTTGGCTTGAGTAAATATTTTGAACACTAAGGGCCGATATTATAAACCTCTTTCGAATGACAACCAACTGTTATCTCCATAGAGAAAGCATTGGTGAGCAGTTGGCCGTCATTCGAAAGAGGTCTATAGATACTCCTGAATTATATTTACAGGGACATAAATGTCTGTAAAAACATCTGTAGTGTCTATACTAATATGTAATATTAATCATGGTTAATTAACATAATATGCATATTGTCTACAGTTTATAATGCAGTTTAAATCTCAGACGGGCTCGCTGCACGAAGTCGTGAGCAGGCAACCCAAGTCAACATCTCGTCGCACTGCTGCTGCGCCATCCTTACTTACACCAGCGTGCTGCAGTCTCATTCATTCACTGAATGCTTTATCGTGTATCTGCTTTGTGTTACAGCCACAAAGGTTTCAGTTAGTGATCCACTAATTTTCAAAAAATGATTTTCATTGAAGTAAAGTGTGTATACCGTAACAACAGTGTTACCCGCCAGTTGGTCTATTTTGATAATTTTTTCCTTACTTCACAAGTCAAACTCAAATTAAAAGATGGAACTCAATG
>PNEQ01094920.1:0-24794 GCA_003012365.1 Medauroidea extradentata
GATTTTACTCTCACTTACCTTGGCAAATTACGGACGTACAGAGTTACAGTTATCTTACTCTGATTGGTGCAGTCAAAATGGAAGAAGTGTCTGAACATAGACACGCTGCCAATAACCTTGAAACAGAACTGCCGATGTGCACGTGAGACACTGAAACAAAGTGGGGCAAAAATCTTTTCGCGACAAAATCGTGGCCCTAACTATAGTGTCTTGCGACACGGGGGGCAGCGATGGCCGACTGGCCCGACCATTCGCTTCCCACCAAGGCGATTCGGGTTCGATTCCCGGCGGGGTTGGTCCCAAGATTTTCGAATGCCGGACGATGCCGCTGGTCGATGGGTTTTCTCGGGGATCTCCCACTTCCCCCGCCCAATCATTCTGGCGCCGCTCCATACTCACCTCATGTCACCCCTCACCAGCGCTGGAGACCTAGATGTTAAGAGTTAGTTGACCTGGCGCGTGAGACGTGATGTAGCGCGATACGGACAGTCGTTTTTCATGTATAGTTACTGAAAATGTTTCTAATACGTTTATCTAAGAAAATAAAACACATTTCAAATTAAGTCCCTATGATTTTAAAAATGTAGTCCGATAATAAAAAAAATATCACCAAGCTCCTCAAAAGTGCTTAAAATTACTTTTTCACGTTGCTGTAGCCGAGAAAATATCAACCGTAATCGTAAAACCAAATCATGGAAAACTGCTTTGGACTTTACCACATACTTTCCACAAATACAACTATAGGGTCATCGCTAGAGGTACGTAAATTTCGCAGATACATTCCAGGCCAGGTTGAACGCCAATTATGTATACCTCAATGTCATGTCTGTGACTTGCTGGCGGCTTTTACGAAACGCGTTTGACTACTGCAAGCCAGTAGTAAATAAGGAAATAATGCGAAATGCTATCGCTTGCTACCTGCTTGCACTGTTATAAGCCAATAGATAATCGATTGTAGCCAGTAGGTTTATAGGACTGACAAGTCTAGGCTGCTGCCAGATGAATCCGCGAAATTGACGTACCTCTAGTCATCGCTTGAAGTCCCGTTGAAAAACAGTTACTACGTAAACACTGCACGCTAGTTTAGCACTCTGCGTCTAGAGGCGATGAGGTGTTTGACGGACGGGTTATATTCTACTTATTGACTTCCCCGTTTCAGTGCCTCAAACGTAAAAAAAAAAATAAAAAAAATACTACGGTCCATTAACTCTTAAACGCTGACCAACATCTCTCACTCACTCACTCTTGCGACGTGTATGATTGGGTGCTATACGTCTGACACAACGTAGCTGCAGACCAATAATGGGCTTCGAATATCACGCAAGCGGGATTCTTATTGGCTCAGTCAAATAGAGTAACAGCTTCACGTACAAGCGATAGCCAGTAATTTTCATAAGCTGAACGTACATTGAAAAACACAAACAATAACACTTTCCTGCGATAAACCCATCATCTCTAATCGTTAGCAATTTGTTCGAACCTGAAAAATTCGCGTTACATTATGGACACGAGGTGTAATTTAAACAACGTTAAGTTCTTGTCACTATCGCAATTCGCCCTTGACGTGTTTTACACATCTGCGAGGGTGCTGAGCCAATAATAAAGAAGCAAATAAATGCAGTCCCAATCATGTGGTAACGCAGCTGTGTCAACGAGCAGCCAATGAGATGCTGCTCACTCCTTGAGTAAGTATATATTCGAGGAGGCTAGTCTAGGTCAGAGAACCCGAGAATTTTTCCCGTCTCTAGTGATAGGTAGGGACCACTGTTTTTCGCGAGAAGAATTTTGCCTCACTTTGTTTCGGTGCCTTACGTATACATCTTCAATTCTGCTTAATGTTTATTGGCAGCATGTCTTTGTAAAGTGACGTATATATTATCTGACTGAGCCAATTACAATAACGTTAGTGCATCAACACGCACGTCTGTGATTTGCCGGTAGAATTCCAAGGCTCGTGAGAGTTAAAATATCCAATCACTGACCACGAAGCAGAACTGCAGATGTGCACGTAAGGCACGGAAACAAAGTGAGGCAAAATTATTTTCGCGGAAAACATGGGTCCCTAGTGATAGGAAATTTTAACTCTCACGAGTCTTGGAATTCTACCGACAAATCAAAGACGTGTGGTGTCGCATGAACGTTATTGTAATTGGTTTAATAGAATGAGATACGGCTCTTCACATATACACGCTGTCAATAACAGTTAAGCAGACTTGCAGACGTGTACGTAAAGCACTGAAACACACCGGGGCAAAATTCTTTTCGCGAAAACAGGGGTCGCTTGTTATGATGTATCATTGTGCATGTTTCCTGCTTGAGTACACGTATATTCTTGTGAGGACAGGCTTACAGGTCAGAGTACTCGCGAATTTTACCTGCCTTTGGGGATAGAAACATTTCATACAGGGGAATGTGGCAAGAGAGCGCAGGGCGTCGTCGGGCGGCATGCGATGCAGCTGGAGTGACGGACGGCGCAGCGAGGCGTGAGAGCAGCGTCAGTTATCTGCAGGGCGAGCAGGGTACCTTGTTGCGTCGCGCCTGTCTTCGCCGCCTCCGCCTCTGCGTCCTCGTTGAGGCAAGGTTGGGGGGAGGCGTCCCTGCCTGCAGCACGCTAGATAACCCGGTCGGCCGTCACTCAACCCCGGGGACCTGTCCGCTTCTGCCTTCCCCTTCCTTCTCCTACCCTCAGGCAATCCTGGGGAGGGGAGGGAGGGAGATTAACCCCTCCCCTCACACCCCCAACCACTCGCCAGATAAACAATTAGCAGTGTAATTGCGCGCCAATCCTGCGGGGATCGCGTCCAAATCTCCTCCGGCCCGCGCTGGTCACGTGACCACCAGCTGGCTCGCAGGGATGACAACCTTCTAGGGTAGCCTTTCCCTTACCCTTCTCGACCTTGCTCACGTCGTATGTAATTGTACTGCAAGAGTACATGCGTTCTCAATGCCACGAGTAAATGCCGTGTAAGTACTCGCACGAGCGAGTCTAACCCACCAGTAGCAGTATTCTGTAACTCGTTAACCGTGAGATACCGAGCTCTAAGAGCTGTTAACATCAACTTTCGTTACCAGTTAAAAAAATGTGATTATGTAATGCCCGAGGTCCTTACAATTTCTGTATATTTACTAAAGTTGTAGCTGAGCAAGCGACATTTAACGGGAAAATGTCGTTATCTTGTCGAAGGGGTACGGGACCCCTCGCTGACGTGTCGAAACGAGCCATGTTGTGAACGTCTGTTACTGATTTAAATAGATATGCTCACTTAATGTAAAATAAATAAATTTTATGCTAAGTACTGTAAGTGATAAACAGGTGAACTATGACATCTACCTTGTATTACTTTGGCAAACGTGAATGGATCTATAAGTCCGTGTCAATTGTACTATCGTTTTGCTGCGGCTTTGCCTTGCAAGTCGGACAGCGAGAGGTCCGAGCGGCAATCAGGTCAGCATTGGGAAACCACGGAAGACAGCAACTCACCTCACCCCCCTCGTAGTTGCACAATATCGAGGACAAGCACGCCGATATAAGGCGCTGTTACCAAGTAAACGAGGTCTGTCATCGGTTTGTCGTTCACCAGCACTCATCCGGTCAACAGCAGCCCAGTTCTCCGCCGGGGACCAGCCTGATGGTCGTTGAACCGGCAAAATTTCTGAGTTTCCACTAATTTTGTTTCCTATCCACATGTGCTGTAAGGCAAAATCTCGGTCGGCACACTTAAATTCATCGCGAAACATTTTAGATCTACAATAACTACGCTGTTATACAGATATTCGGTTTGTTACGGTTGTTCTAAGAAAGGTTCATGAAAACACTATTTGGTGTGTTTCTCGGCACTCATGTTCCAAACACTGTAAATAATATTTGTAAATTTTGCGCGCCGATATAAGGGAATTGTAGGTATAGAGAAAGTCTTTCCCATACTTTAAGTGTAGCGGTCTTATGCATTTTAGAAAACAGTTAAATGTACCTATACTGGTATTACTAGACTTGTATTTAAAAGTGCTGATCAATATCTCTATTTACAAACTGAATTATAATAAGTACAGATGATGTTTTACCACGGGAAAATTCGACTGTTTGCTGGGTTTCAAAGTACGTTGAGCTTGTCAAAAGCTCTTTGGCTTTATCCTGCAGGTGGAGCTGTTACTCTGTTTGACTGAGCCAATAGGAATCCCGCTATTGTAATATTTGATACGTGTTATTGATCTGTAAACAGCTGCGTTGTGTCAGATCATCTATAATAAGTGTTTAATAATGAGTATGGGTTAAAAACTCCCAGTATGTAGGAAGATATTTCATGGCGAAGTTAACATCAAATGACGCATATCACACAAAGTGATTTGAACCCGTGTCGTGTGAAGTCGAGACGATTATTTTTAATTTATTTAGTGAAGAATATGTAGGCCTAACAGTGTTTTTTGTTATTAAGTTAAACCTAATTATTTGAGGAACTGGGGGGAATTATTGTGAATAGTAAATCTCGAGAATGCCTGGTACCTGTACCACGAAGTTTCTGAAACCGTTGAGCTTGATATGCCTATTATTGTAACGAATAATATTGGACATGGATCAACTGTTTACCAACGAGTAGGCTAACTAAAAAATCATCATTAGAGACCCGGATATTTCGCGGGTTCAACGACCAGCCGGCTGGACTCCAAAGTCCTGTATACACAGTGTCTTCAGTTACACTTTACATTGGCGGCTGCTACAGTGAGTGACCAGTTGTACATCTGACAAGGTAGCGCGGCAGTCAGTGAGTGTTTTAATACAGGTTTGCTATTGGTTCACAATCTTCGAGGAAGAGTTTGAGGAACAATGACCCAACAGCGAAAGTACCAATCGCGTATAGTAGTTTTACATCTAAGGACTTTTCAAATTGATTCGCAATATTTCCAGGTCACTCGTCATGTGTAGAGATGGTGAAGATCACGAGAATATTTTCTGCCAGGATATTCTTTAAATCATTATAGCGCCCTGAGCCTCGCAAGGTTGGCCGATGGTTGAGTACCACGTTGTAGCAACTCACAGACAAATCACTCATGTTCGGCTGATGCACTTAAATAGTTTTGGTCCAGTCAAACTGGGACCCACCAGTAACGAAACAAAAGCTTTGGGAATGACATTACATTGAAGCATAGCAAGCAGTCAACTTGTCCCGTGACAAGCCACCATCCGTAAACACGAGTTATGTCTGTGTCAGCTAGCAACCAATGACGAGCACTGTCTACATGATTAAATATCGTTCGGGATAAATTGAGCAATAATAATGTAACCCAAAGAAAAATATCTCTAGCTGTTACTGCATCAAATTCAATATAAACTATAGTTGCCTTACTGCTTGTAGGATTGGCAGCGAAATTACGCAATATAGTTCCTGGTATTTTCCTACTTAAATTCGACAACACTGCATAATAATATGCACTGAAACAAAGTCAACCGACATAACTGTGTTTTATATATTTAATAGACATTTTTCGTTTCAAACTGTAGTGATTAATGCTGACCGCACATTTTATCTGACAAACATCAAGGACTGTGTCCAGAGACGTTAGGTATTTCCCGGTGTAGGCCGTTACGCGCGGAAAGATTCGAATTTGCTGAAAAAAAAAACTTTAGCAGGGGTTTATTGAGTGTTCACTTTATACCGAGTCGCCTTAATACAGATTTTCTTAAAGGGTAGGCTACAGGTCGGTAACTCGCGAAATTTTCAAGTCTGTAACAACTGCAGAAGAGACAGTGTTGAACAGTGGGTAGGCCTAGTTGACGGTGAACAGACGTCATGCTTGTGAGACGAGGGAGCAATGTATGTACATGGCAGTGCAGTGCTGGAGCAGTTGGTGTGAAGTGGCGCGCGCCCTCTCCAGCCCTGCAACACGCCGTATATCCACGACAGTCGGCCGCTCTGCTCGCGCGTAATCACCCTGAGAGCGCCTCTCCGTTTGCTCAGTTAAGTCCTGTCCCATTTATTCAACACGTACATCTTTCCCTTCCCCCGTCCCGTCCCGGCCACTTTACTTTCGCTCTTCCCTATTAATCTTTTTCTTTCTCTTTGTTCTTGCGACACGCACATACGTACACTCCTCGTCGAATCACTCACTACCCCACACCACCCCGCGTATAAAACATTCTCTTCATTTTCCTCTGCACGGCTTCATTTGTCTCCCGCACTTCTTACCCTCCGACTAAGGGAAAAAGAGATGGAACAACTTTTTTTATATATTTTTTTATTTTGTTTATTCAAACGCTCGTTTAGAATATTTACATTGCGCGTCGCAAAACGGCGCTCCTCTCCTTCCACGAACCATTTTTCTTCCACTCACACCTAGACATTTATCTCCGTTCTTTATTCCTACCGCTGTTACCCCTCCGTCCTCCTGACCCTCCGACCCTCCGAATTAATTTATCTTTTCTGCTTCGCTAGTTTCATAATCTTTCTAGAGATTTCGGCCGTGGACAGACATTCTCCATTAAAACGCATATTATTCGGGAGGCCTTCCCTTACCGTTTGCCATTTCAGCTCAGAAAGTTTCCGCAAAAATAGAAGAAAAAAATAAGCAGTCACTGACTTAAAAACATTTCATGGAATGAGGGAGAATCCAGGTAGCTACGGATAAGATAAAACATGGCAGAAATAAAATTTGTTCTGTAAACGTGGTGTTATTGTACACAAGTATAACATTATAATATTTGCGGTTAATCACATATAATTAAAATAAAAAATGGCTACTTACAATGTTTAGAGACACTAGACAATCACGTGAAAACTATCCTGTTTACTTGCACATACATTGCGCCACAGTACGATCTTGTGGTGAGTTGGCGAGTTAGAGCAAAACTGCTAGCATCAAAAAAAAAATAAATAAAAAATAAAAAAAGAAAACATTCTCCAACACTCATTGGCTGCTCGATACCAGCCCCGTGTCAGGTTGGATCCTGCATGTCACTACAGGTTTCCTACTGGCCTGGCAAGAGAACGTCTGCCTGCTTCTGCTAGTATATTATAAATTTGTAAATTTTAATATTTCAGACTTGTGTGAAAAGTGATATTAAATAAATTTTTCATGGCGGCATTTTTCTCAAATTTTACATTCCATACAGTTCACACCCGTCGTTACAGTTGTTACCAAGTTTTCCCATGGGTGCATTAGTTGAGAGCAATGTTCTAATTGTATGAAAATAATTGTGTGTAATACTACACCTTATGCGAAGTCCAAATGGCAGGTCGTTGACCACGGGATGATTCCGAATCTGTACCGACAGTTTAAATCATATCTCATCCCCGTTCTCCAAGGCTGGGATCGAACCAATGAGAGTCAGGAAAGAGGTGACGTCTGCCTAGCTTCGAAGACGTTTGGAATTTTTCCAACATGTAGTCGAGCGTTGTTACTGATGCAACGATTGCAGTTGAGAGTGTCCGTAGTTCAAAGCAGCCGAGATCACCAACGATACATTATAACTAGAGATGGAGTTGTTTCGCGAGTTCAATGAGATGCCAGCGGCCTTACGTCTATTCGAGATGGCTGCGGTTGCAGTAGGTAGCTTGTTTCAGCTGACCAGCGCCGGAATAAAGGGATGGAAGAAACGGGAGATCCCCGAGAGAACCTACCGACCAGCGGCATCGTCTGACACGATTCCCACGTGAGGAAATCAACACTGTATTAAGTCTTAGTTTCCTCGAGGACAAAGTGGTGTAGTAGTCAGACCACACGCCTCCCGCTGTAACGAATCCCGGTGAGGTTTTATCACTTTTTCTCTGTGGAAAACGTGGTAGATGTCGTTAACTTACAGGTTTTTTTTTGTAACACTACCGTTTTTGCTTCTTAGTCACCTCACTTCATCCTCATGTTGCAATGTCAGCCCAGAAAACAAGGTGAGATAGAAAAACAAATAAACAATATTAGAGTCAGTCATCGGATGTTATATGCTTGACTAAGATTAGTTTCAGAGTCCGGTGTGGTCTAGTGGCTAAGATACCTAGCTTTCACACAGGAGGCTCGAGTTCGATTCTCGGTATCGGTAAAGTCACTGTTTCTTCACGTCATGAAAATTGAGTTAAACGGCACGGTAATTCTGTAGAGTTTGATATTTCTATTTTACTGCTAAATAAACGCGTCAATATGCTCAGAAAGCATTTATTTTCGCTCCTTTGTCTGCCTTCAGTAACGTGCAGAGAAATTTTCGAAAACTGTTCTCGATATTTATTTCATATTTCAGCTTACATAAATAACGCAGTTGTCTTGAGAGCGTTTATTAAAATAATAATTCACAGTGATAATCTTTATTGCTACCCGGGAAGGGGAAGGGATTGGCTATGCTCGAGTTTTCAGTCGCATAAGGGTTCGAAGCCGAGTTTTGTTTATCAGGACATGGAGCAGTGGCGGCTCGTGGGTTGTTGCCAGGTAGGGCTGCAGTTGCCAAGAGTTGTACAGGGGTGTGCGCTGGTTGACTCTACAGCTACTGACACGCTGATGTGCAGGTACCTCTTACTACTGAGTGGTCACAACACATCTAGTAGCCGGCAAATATTTCGTTGTCGTTGGTCTACGGTGCGTTCATCAATAGTGTACAGTTCCAACTATCTGCAGCCCCACCTGGCAACAACACACGAGCAAACTTTTTTTAGAAGGGAGGGGCGATTAGGCTTCTAAAAAATTCTGTTATTTTACAGGTTGGGTGCGATTGTCTGCCGTCTGCGTTTTTCCCTACTAAAAATAAAGAAATGCCATTCTGAAACTTAAATGTGGGAAAAGAAAGATGGGGCAAGGGACCCCCCTCGCCTTTACCTCTTATTGGTACGACTCTGCCATGGAGAAACGTGTTTTCGCTTGAAATATATAGGTGGTTTACTTTTAACTTAGCACTGCATAAAACATATAATAATATTTAAAAAAATATATTTATTGGGACTATAGATGTGAAATTATAAGAGTTGTGAAATGTTTACACTAGTTTTTAGTTAAGTGAAAGTTTTCGTTTTTAAAATAATACAGATAGAGATATAATGGTTCAGGGAAAGTTGTAAGTAGTGGTAAGTTTATTTTGAACAGCCTATAGTAGACTGAGAAGCGGGACAGTTTCGAGCGTAGACCCGTCAGCTGGTCAGGCTTTTTTCCTCGACGATCACGAGCGTCTCGCGACTTGGTCCGCTGCTTCCCTGTGTCGCAGGGACAACATATTGCCAACTGGTAGCTTTATTAATTTCCCTCGGCCTCGAGTGACACGCGATATCACTTATCTTCCGCCCAGAGCAGTTGTCGCCAGATGGGCCTGCGCCCGATCGCGATCAATAATTGGTTTTTAATTGGAACGTTTGGAGCCGGTGTCTGCCACCCTCCCCCTGCCCCTCTCTCGGCAATCTTCCCCATCTTTTTATCGCTCGCCCTATGCAGCTCTGCGTCCTGTGGGGAAGGTGGGTTTGGGTTTGCCCAGGGGGTTGGGAAAAAAGTGAAGGGGGAAGGAAAATTTTTCTCTCCCCTTCACCTCTTTGATGGATACACTTGACCGCCGATTGCTGGAGACAGATGGCACGTCGGGGGAACGGTTTCGAGTATTTGCTTAACTCCGTTCCGACGAGAGTCGACCTACCGCTCGAAATTAGTATTTGCAAGACAACACCACGTAATGAGATTTCAAAATTGCGGTGACATATGGATATTCCCCAACGACGGTATTGCAAGTCGTTTTTTTTTTTTTTTTTTTTTTTTTTTTTTTTTTTTTTTTTTTTTTTTTTTTTTTTTTTTAATTCACGTAATTAGAAGCATGTAGTTTTCGCGCGGCTCACTTTGTTTTTTTTGCAAACACTTTTGATAATTTTATTAATTAAAAGCTTATTTTTTTCCTGGACGTACAAAACGGATGAAAATATAAAATAATGTTTAAACTTGAAGTGGATGCGTACATACAATTTCCAGTGGACGCGGTCAACTCCATTTTAAATTGATAAAAGTCACACCTACACTGAAATAAGAATATAGTTGCAGGTACCATACTTTTGTTAAAATAGGGACAACAAAACAGTTTGGTTGTTGGTACTGCTCTGGACAGTTCCTTCAACAATCTGTACTGTAGAAGAAACAAAGAGCCTTGTTGCTTTTACACACCAGATTGTAACTTCTACAGACCATATTGTTGAAAGAACTGCCCAGAGTAGTACCGACAACCAAATTGTTTTGTTGTCCCTATTTTAACAAAAGTATGGTACCTGCAACTATACTCTTTTTTCAGTGTAGGTCTAATACATAAAATAAACAGTTTAATAGATTTTTAAACAGAAATTTACCACGTTCAACCCCTTCAAATAAAGACTACTTTAATAAAAACGTTATGATTATTTGGAAGAATAAATTGAGATAAAAATCGATAAACAGCAAACAAAACTAATACCCTACATAGAACAATCGCGTTTACGGGATGGTATAGAACTTACGTTTAAATTTTTTTACATATATGCCAAATTTTGCTTGCATAACTAATTAACTAATTACCTGACACAGGGGCACTATATACGGTATTATTATTTTTTAATATGCATAGTCATATGCAAACCCATGATGACAACAAATTAAAAATAATTTGAACCACTGCAACAATTACCTTGTTACTTAGTTTGTAGTTGTACCAAACGTTGAATTTATTTATAAATAAGGTCATTTACCAGCAACAAATTAATACGAAAATACTTTGTAAGTGGTATTGGGGGCCTACTCATATGTTTTCTACAGAGAAGAACGTTTTCTAATGCTATTCCTGCAAACACCTGGAACCCAAATAACAGTAACCTTAAAGCAGTTTCCCTTAAGCACTTCACTTGACGACTGTGAAACTACTAGAACATTCCTGGAACTTGTAATCGGAAATCTTATTGTACAATAAGTTCTATACAAGACTTGTAACGTCAGTAAATATATGGATTGGAATGATATATGAATTTAGGAGTGTTAAAAGGGATGAGTAGGGGAAAAACTTAACCTCATATACTTTTTAAGAGCTATGGAGAAAAAAATGTTTTTGTACTTGTACTGCATACTGCTCAACTTAAATATAAATAATAAAAATAAAATATTTTTTCACCAATGAAACATTTTTATTTAGGGTCTATTTAAGTTTACGTATAATATCTTATCAAGGAAGGCTAGCAATTTGACTGATTTTTTTATGTGTGCAAATAATATAACTATATTGTTATAACAGAAATGAAATAATTTACAGTGAAACTAAAAACACTTAACTTTGTCATTTAATATTATTTATAAAATTTTAAATTTACTCGAAATGTTAGCCTATGCCTGTAATTTAAAATAACATATTTATTTACATAATCAATCAAGAATCACGTAGAAGTTCAGGGATTTTAGTGTCGCTCTAATTTTTTTCATTTATGTTGATAAGGATAGATTTAAGGCGGTTATTTGTACGAGCAAAGAAAAGTAAAATTTCACGTAAAATCATAACATGTTTGGAAAACAGCAATTTATTTCATGGATAAATGTTCAGCGATATTTGGTACAAATGGAAAATTATGTTTTCAGTATCCTTAACATTTCTATAAAACCGGTGTGCTTTGTTCCCGGATAAGTTTATTAAAGTGTTTCGTCGTGTAATCACTACGGCGCTATGGAAACATGCAATCAAATAATTATTTTTTCATAGCACTAAACTTTCGATTGTGAGGTACGCAGTCGATAATTGTCGCTTGAGTATTCAAGAAATGTTCCACAGTCGCGTATGTGAATTTTTATGTACAATGCAGTAACTTTACGTTTCATGTAATGAAAAATAAATTTGCCGTTCTAGTTAAGGAATGACATTTCCATTAATTTGTCAGGTATGTTTAATTTCTTTTTACAGTGTGACCACTGCAAATTAGGCGAACCAGATATAATAGATCTAGCTAATTATTGATAACTGTACCAAGATTTTTCGAAATTTTGTAAGAAAAGCTTGAAAACAAATGGGAAAATACTACGTAGTAGTCAATCTAATATATAAAATTCTCGTGTCGCAGTGTTTGTTTCCATACTCCTGCTCCGAAACGGCTTAACCGATTTCAATGAAATTTTGTATATACATTCGGTAGGTCTGCGAATAGGTTTTTATCTATTTGTTATACTCCTAAGTGCTATTGTTTAGTAAATATTTTAATATATTAACTGTGTAAGTGATAATTTATCAGTTATCCCCATGAGCTGATACCAGTCTATCCCCACCAGGTGTCGCTGCTCTATTATTATTTTGTATTAATTTCTTTATTATTAGACCTATTCCACTTATGTACCACATCCTTACACACTTGCAATAAGTTATTTATGTGACAAAACAACGTTTGTCGGGGCAGCTAGTAGTTCTATAAGAATTGAATAACCTACGTGTTTGATATAAAACAGAATCGTCTTCGACCGACAGGCAGTATTTCCAAAATACAAAACTTTCCATGAAAACTAGTCAAACATGTCAGTGACACTTCCATTAATTGTTATGAAATAATTAGAAATTATTTGTAAATTCACATAGAATGAAACGAACAATTTTTAAAGAATAATTAATAGCTTATAAATATACAATAAATCGTTTGTAATGAAGTATCAAATGTAACAAGCAATACAGTGATTGTTGCAATGTGGGGCTCCCGCCATGACACATGCATGTTATTCATGCATAATTATGTACACCGAGTTAGCACGAATTAAAAAAATATCATTATCCAAAATAAGCTGTTGCATTTAACAGTTTAATCCGTATTAGCTGGGTGTACTTGTCGGAGATTTTTATTTAAGTAAAGCTGCTGAGATACATTTTATAGCTGGTTAGTTTGGTCTGAAGGAAAAAAATATTAAAGCACGTATTGCGAGGGGTGCTCAGAATTGTTACTTTTAGGTGGAGGTTTTCAACTGAAGTTTCCGAGGTGACTTTCAGTTTACATAACCAATTTCAATTTCAAGTCGTGTATTCCGGAATATAAGAAATATTGATCATCTGCGTTGAAATTTTTCAAAATTAACAACTTTCCACGTACTCATTTAAGATATACGAGTGATAAAATCACACAAGGAAAAGAAGAAGCTACGAGCAAAACTAAGAGGTCTAATTTCCTCAGCGAGGGTGTAAATGACGCCAAAAAAATTATAATCGATTACGTACAAATGGAAATATGATACATTGCCCTAGTTTTCATTTGATGCTACTTCTAACGTGGTAGTCCTACAAAAAATACAACTTGAACCAAAATTTGTATGATAAATTTTCAAAATATTATACTTGGTTACAATTGGTGAAGTAGTCCTCGAACATAACAAAAATAAAATCTTAATTTACTCATTATTTGCAACCTTACAAAATTACGAACTAAAAAAAAAGCTAAGCCCAGGTGAAATCAAAATTTATAACATTATAACTACCAAAGTATTAAACTTGGTTGAGTTGGTAAAATTATCATTGAGATATAACATATCCTCAAAAATGAACAGATTGAAGATATTTTAAAAATAAGCACTTAATATGAACGAATAACACAAAAGTCGGGCGAGCTTGCCAAATCTTCGGGGCATACAAAGTTTGATAACATTATAAATATTGTTTCTTTTGATCTATAGACACGGCGAAATTCGCGTTATCTCCTGCTAGCAGCATAGACTCCAAACAGTTGTACGCTCGTTTGATGCTGACTAGCGACAGGAAGTTTTCGCGAAATTATTTTTGCATGAACTTGTTTCTGTGCATTAGTTGCACAACTATTACCCTATTTGACTGAGCCAATAAGAATCCCGCTATTGTAACATTTGATGCCTATATTTGATCTGCAGACAGTTGCGTTGTGTCGGACATATATCACCGTTATACATGTCACAAGGAACTACAGTATTTTCAAAGATATGTTGGCACAAACAATTTTTGCGATAGGCCTTATACCATATTCTCTAATTATGAGTGATCGAAAATGTTAAATTTACCCCCATATACGGGTGTACCTTTATTGGTGTCAAATATTTATGGGACGTGTTCCTTACATAAAATCACGAAGAAAAGTTTGTATGATTATATGTCCGAAAATAAGTCTTTATTTTGAGATTTGTCCTGTAATTATATAATTGAAAATTATTAGTCATACGACCAAAAATGTGGAGATAAAAATTAAAGAGCACAATTTTTTTATGATAATATATCTGCAATTAAATAATATCCACGTTAATTTAGCTTTCAGTTAATTTTCAGGGATTTTTCCAGGAAAACCGTTTAAAAATGAATAAATCTACAGAATTCGTTTATTGGTGCCAAAAAATTCGGGGATGTGTTCCTTTTCAAAATCAAACATATTTATTTCAGACTTACATAGTTATTGGTAAATTCATAGAATCAAAAGATGTGTATACGTAGCATTAAATAGGAAATAAATGGTATATGCTCTGAGGTTTTAGTGTTAACCATGCTATTCCTATCTCAATGGCAACGACATTGGTTTATCGTTTGTAATTTTTCAGTTCATTAAAATGTGAGAGAAGGAAGTGAGTTGTGATTACATCTTGTGTGTGCTGCAGTGAGTGAAGATACTGTTATGCATTACATGTATGGTCTTGCATATGGGAATGCTATACAAGCACATGAAATTGTTGCAGAGAGGTATCCTGAGAGGCAGATACCGTGTCCAAGAACTATGACAAGAATCCACCAACGTTTGAGAGAGACTGGCTCATTCGTGAGATGTGTTTCAGATGTTGGAAGACCTAGAGAGATACGAAGCATTGAGTTTGATGAAATTATCTACGTGACGCAGATGACAACCCACATAATAGCACAAGACAAATTGCAGTAAGGAAACGTGTTAGTAACATGACTGTGTGGAGAATTCGGCATTGAAACCTTCTGTACCCTTATCACTTTCAGCGGGTGCAAGGATTAAATGTAGATGATTCTGAACTGAGAAGAACGTTCTGCCGCCGAATGTTACGGAAGTGTGCTGTGTTCATTAATTTTTTTTGTGTTTATCTTATTTACAGATGAAGCAGGTTTTACGCGCGATTGTATCACTTATTATCATAGCAGTTGTACCTGGGCTAATGACAATCCTCATTATGTGCATAAGAACAATCATCAACAGAGATTCAGTCTAGATGTGTGAGGTGGAATCATTAATGATCATCTTCTTGGACCCTACATTTTCCCTCAACGTCTGACTTGAGAAACATATCTTCAGTTCATCAAAAATGAGTTGCAAAATTTACTCGATGATGTACCTGTGGATATCATCCAAAGAATGTGGGCTATGCATGATGGTGCTCCCGCTCACTTCAGTCCCATAGTATGCCAATTTTTGGATGATCGAATTTCACAAAGATGGATTGATCAAGGGGGAATAATTGCTTGGCCGACTCGATCACCAGACCTGAATCCAATGGATTTCTTTGTATGGGACATTTACTGTATGCAACGCCTGTGCCAAACCTTGACATCCTTAAAGAGTGTGTCCAACACGGGTTCGACGAAATACGACGTACTTCAGGAATTTACAACGGAGTACACCGAAGCATGGAACGCATACTGCATTGAAGAAGGGACATTTTGAACAATTTTTGTAACTTCCATGACATTCTTGTTTAAATAACAAAGGAATTTTGTAACTGAAGATTTCAAATCCATGTTCGTAGCACTCATATTTAGATTTGAGGCAAGAACTTGGACAACAGAAAGCTCGTGTCGTGTCCGTCAAGATACACATGTTTTGCTGCTACAGAATTACCAACTACGTAACTCTTAAATAAATAGTTTTCGAACTCAAATACAATTACTTTTTGTACTTTTTGCATGAACCTCTACCCTGAATTTTTGGCACCACTAAATTAATTATTTAGAGATTTTTTTAAAATTTTTTTAATTGTTTCCGGGACAAATCCCGGAAAATTAAGTTAAAGCTTAACGTGGATATTACTGAATTTTGGATACGTTGCTATAGTAAATATGTTCTTTAAATTGGGTTCTTTAATTTTTATCTCCGCACTTTTGGTATTAAGACGAACTCTTTTCAATTATTTAATTTTTAAAAAATAATTCCGGAACAAATACTAAAAATAATAATAAAAAAACTCAAAAATTCAAATGGGATTTTTGGTATGTTAATCTACGAGTTTTCTGCAAATTCTGATGTAAAAAACTTAAACTTATCTTTTTTGACAATATACTTTTCATATCATTCCTGTTTGAGGACACATTCTTAAGAGTGCGTGGTAGACAAATAAACGCTGAAAACATCAATTGATTTCTACGCTTTTTTCGAAGCCAATATTGAGAAAATACTCAATGACAATCCTAGATAATGGTATTTACCAACGGTATGAGTAATTATTTATTCAAAATTACTAATTCGTTACGCGTGATCTCTTGCGCCGCAGTTAAATGCACGAGCTTCCAGCGTCAGAGATTGTGCCTCAGAAGTTTGTAACACTGGAAACAATTTTGTTTAAAACGTTGGCTAAAATTGTTGTCTAGGATTTCCACTGTTTAATTTTCGCGAATTGGCTTCAAGAAACCTACAGTTATAGATTAATGCTTGTAGCGTTGAATTATGCACCACGCCCTCTTAAGGCCTCTCTATTTAGTTTTGCAGCGGTTTCGAAAAAAATTTTTTAACGCAAATTGATACATATAACAAAAATTCATTCTTACAGTTTTAACACTTATAGGCCCTATATCATCGTTTGTATATGAGTGAATCTGTTTCAATACACCAAACTCCTATATTTTCATATGCATTGTTAGATAAAATGGAATTATGGCTGTCTTCTTAAATAATGTGAAAACGATATGAACAAAATAAAGTCGGATGACCTGTATTGGGTACTACATTTACGTGTACTGAGTTTGATGACATTGTGAAAACGTTTTTCCTCAGATATCTAATGTGATCAAGCCATGTTCAAACAGGCCGACATTTTAAATATTTTGCCTAAACATATTTTTAACAGAATAGGCGTATGTCATATGATGTTCATGTCATGTTGACGTGTTTGCAATTGAGAATATTTAAACGTTTTTAACAATGGAATATTTGAGGAGCAATTTTTCAGAATTAAGTACATAAAACTTGGTAGACGTACACATTTAGTACTAAGGGAATTAAATTAATTGAATGAATTTTTTCATTCCGCGCAGTGGTGGCCATTTGAACATTTCTTGATTACATAAATTGTCTAAATGGAATCACATAGGCCTATCCGAAACTCGGCGCACACGTAGTACTTCTTAGTATAGCGACATTAGTTTGATGTATTTTGTTCATACCGTATTCAGATTTTGAAAAGTTGCCACTTGAACTTTTTTGATCACAACAAAAGTTACAAATAATTGTCCACGATTTTATCAAATTCGGTACTTATTTAGTAGGGTCTACTAAATAGGTTAACACATTACTTTAATGTAGTTTATTATTGCTATGTGTTTAGTTCTATACGTTCCCCAATTTCGAAGTGTTCGCGGCTTGAATACAACATTTTTTAAAAATATATTTCAACTTTTAGACCGACTATAAGTAAATTTATTTCTTTATTTATACACTTATTTACGAAAACCTTTATTTAAGTAGTCCTTATTGTTGTATTTCCACCATGTCAGAATATAGCATGAAAATTAATCAAGAAATTATTTCGTAAATCTTTATCTACATGACTGGTTTTTAATTTTTAGGGTTAATTTGTACTCACGTTGAAGAAGGTAATCTAATTAGTTATGCTAGTAAATTCTGGTTAATAAATACGAGGCATTCCATGATCAGAAAAGTTCGTTACTTCTCCTCATCGTATTTCTAACTGTTCATCACGCGATATTTCTAAGTTTTATACTACACTTTTGCTATAATTTGCCCTAATTTTGCACACAGAATATGAGGAAAGCATGCTAACCTCACAGGGCTAGGTAGTACGCTCAATTCATAGTGTAGATTTTTAATTTGGTTACGATGTACTTTTAAACTAGCACGCTTGTCTATTGCGTCTTTATTTATCGACACTTCAGTAGCTAGTCCTATAAGTTGTAACAGGACGTTTAAAGAATTTTACAAAAAAATTAAGAGTCATAGTCTCATGGGAACAAAATTTGTTTCTGCAGGAAGACACGTCAATCGTTAATCACTCACACGCTAATTTTTTAAAGTATCAAGCAGTAGGGAGATTGACAGACTCTGACACTGGGATTTCTGACAATCATATGGTACGTTTATTGTGACTTAAGCATAGAGCCACATAAAGCCTATTTTATATGTGAGGGTTAGTAAACTGAAAGTGATACTTTCATTAACAAATTTAACCTTTAAAAAATGCATAATCAGCATGGAAAGTTACGTTTGGTAGCGATAAATTATTTCATAGTATTTACGTTTTTTTTCACGTGGTAAGCATACACCTAGATATCTTGAAAATTTTATTATAATTTATTTCACTCACATTTTTTAGCTAATGGTTAGTTATTTCAAAAATTAAACCAATGGGTTTCAAAAGATGGTTCATTCATCTTGTATTTTGTAACATTGGTTTCCAAATTGTACTCAGGGGTAGGCCTATAGTAGTGGCATTATGTTGTCTTTCCCAATTATTTTTCAACAAGTGGTCATGATAATGCGAAGAATATGGTTTGGTGAACAATATTCTTAAATACAACATTAATGAAAGTTGTTCCTTTCATTTCGTATTCCTTAAGATTAATTTAAAAAAAATATATATTTCTGCAATCCCATAAGCAAATTAACTAAAGGATTCCATCAATGATAATTATAATTTATCTTTCCACATAACTTTGGTCATATACTACTTCCTATCGTGGCCAAATGTATAACAATACATTGGATAAATATAATAACGAACACTAACTAATAAATCTGAAATGGCGACCGCTGGCCAAAATCAGGGTGGCCGAATCCGGGAGTCGAACTAGGATCTTCCCAAATTCGAGTACAACGTGGTATTGTTGCACAGCATAACTCGATTCAAAATGTTTAAAATTTTAATTCGTAACGACACGAGACGAATCGTATGTTGAAAAGCAATTAAAAATTTAAGTTAAGAGTCAAGAATCTCAAATCTGCAGCTTTTATTACACCAGAGGCCAAGAGCGCAAAAAAATTTTATGATTCAGCATAATAGGCCTACTTAAAAATAATAAAACATCTGCGATACAGCTCAGCTGTGGAATTGCATCTATACAAGTTGGCATTAAGGCCATGCTCTTTACTTTCTACCGCTTTGCGATAGTTATTTTTTTAAAGCTTATATCAAAAATACGTCTTGCAGTTTTGTTTAAATTGGTTTTTGCCGCGATAGTTAGTTTTTGAAATCAAGAAATTATACTGTTTCGACTAAATAGACAGTAAACCACAACTTCGTTAATGACATAATTAGTTAAAACCCATGATATTTTGTGTCATTTGTGACGTAAAAATGTGTATCACTAAAAAAAGTAACATCTAGAGAGCATGCTCTTAAATAAGTGTTACAAATTGATAGGAGTAGTATAGGAGATTAAATGCAATATATTTTATTAATGCACCCATGTCCGGAAATGCCTCTTGACTTATATCCGTAAATTGCGATAAAATTATCAGGGTTAGTAGGCAACAAGGCAGGAAACGAGGCGTCAAGTGTTAACAAACATTCGCGTGTATCAGTGGTTGCAATCAACTTTATTCTGTGAAAAGGTAGCGTTGGATAGGACGGCGAGTTACCATTACCTGGCCAACACATTCCCCAGACTTAAGAGTGGGTGACAGTCGCCATCTTAAATTTTTGTATTTTGTGTTGTAATTAGGAACCCCTATTTTTCGCGAAAAGAATTTTGCCTCACTTTGATTCGGTGCCTTACATTCATATCTGCAGTTCTACTTCGAGGTCAGTGATATTTTAACTCTCACGAGCTTTGGAATTCTTCCGGCAAATAACAGACGTGTAGTGTTGCAGGAACGTTATTGTAATTGGCTTAGTCAAATGAGACACGGCTCTTCACATAGACTCGCTGCCAATAGCCATGAAGCAGAATTGCTCTGAAACAAACTGCGGCAAAATTTTTTTCACGAAAAACAGGGTCCCTAGTCATAATTAGGGATAGGATAATTTCGCAAGTTCAAGACCTGCATGTTAGAATAAAGTATTCTATACATACTCAAGTCCCGAACATTTGTCCAGTAGCTGCTCTTCAGTGGAACAACAGACAATGAACGAATAGACGGGGCTTGAGTATGCATAGTACAGCAGATTATGACATGTAGGTAATTGAATTAACGAAATTTCCCTGTCCCTAGTCATAAATTTTCTTCTGCGTAAATTTTTGCAACTTTAACCTAACTCCGGAATAGAACACATACTGATAGAATTATAGACATTGTAAATACGAGTATATTTTTATCGTTACTATTATTAGAGATCGAATTGCAGTTTGAAAATTCTTATCGCATTTTTAATTGCAATTATATATGTAACAACAACGAAAATAAAGATTTGTGGTGTCTAAAAAATTATATTAATATGTATTCTATTCTGCAGTTAAGTTAAACTTCCATTACTTTAGCCAGAAGAAAAGTTATGACACTAATACAAAAATTCAAGATGGTGACACTATCACTCACTCTTAAAGCTTTTATATTTATATACCTGTAGACCCATTTGTAAATGCTTGTGTCCGTCACTTCTGTACATACCAGGGATGAACTGCATGTCAAGATACAGCATCGAGATATGCAAAACTTCGTGTTGTGATTTGGTTACAAGCAGATTAAAGTTCACTTTCCTATACATAACAGTGCATAATCAGCGATTCAGTTGGCCACGAATTTTTATGTGCTGTAATTTACGTGTGTTACGTCTTTACAGAGATTATTGGCCTCTCTGCCGTGTAAGCATTCTCCGCGGCAAGTCACGACAATATCGGCCAGCAGGAGACGTCGAACGAGCCTATAGTCACTTGGAGTCTAGTCAGCTGTCAGACAATAACGCGAATTTTGCATGTGTAATTCCTGAATAGCCTTACAAGCTGATTTTCTGCATGTGGGAATTGTCGCTAACACGTGATGATGGGCTGTGGAAGGATGTAGGGGTTCCTTTTGTGTACGCATATTTTTCGTTCCAATAAAACTCCATGCTCACATTATTCACCATAATGGGGGTGAATGTAAGGTATTCCAGCCTTTTAACAACAAGGTATTAATAGCCGATGAGGGTGACATGAGGTGAAGGACATCACAACAAACACGACCGGGCTCAGATGCGAACCGGGGACCCCTAGCACCACAGACCGACGCTGTACCGACTGCGCTACAAGGGCCGGCACCTTCATCGGCTGACAAGACATCGCTGTCAAGAGCTGCACAAATCGCTCCATTGCATTCCTTTCGTTTTCTTCGGATCGAGACCTTTCATTGTTTCTCGACTAGAAAATACGAGTTTGGTATTGTGTCATATATGATCTGCTGCAAGACATGTTGGTGATTGTACACAACTGTACACCCTAGATGTATCGCAAACTAACAGATAGTCTGTTTGTAAAGACGTGGTGTTGTTATTAAATTGCAGAATATCTGCCTATGAAGCTATTCAGGAAATACACTCAGTTCGCTTTGATGGGAGGCCTCTACATAACCGCGACCGCTATGAATATGAAGCAGCAACTACGTAAGGGTGTCTGGTAATGTAATTCGTTTATCTTAACTTTTCATTTCGATAATATCAATTTTGTTTGATGAAATAAATGACTGTTATCAATTTTATTAATATTTAATTTTATCCTCGCAAATTAAACAAATTACATTCAAAATATATTTTAATAATTTCAAACATTGTGTAATAACTTTATTTCAATACATTAACATTTAATTATTTACTCACATACTAATTGTAACCTTATAGCTTATTTTACATTGTGTGAATCTTCTGCATTACGTTATGTATTCACATTTACCGCATTGACATTTGTTTATTTTAAATACTGGTTTTTACTAATTTAACTGGCCATACTATGGGGGCAGTTTTTCCAATAGCGGGTAATAATTTATGTGACCCATTGATATTTTTTTAACTCGTGTAAACTAGAGGCATCTTTCAGAACCAAACACAACTTTTGTGAAAGTGATTTTTTTTTTTTTTACCCCACGAAGCTGTACGCTCGGTGACGTGAAGTGTGTTTTTAAATGTGACGACACTAATCACCTTTGGTGTGTACAAATTTAGTTCCACATGGACCATTACTTTTTCCACCATCAGTAAATGTTTAGTTCAAGGTAGAGGTTAGCCAAATTTTCTTAACAAATTCATAACTTTTCAAACGGTTCCGAATCGGATTACACTAGCTGGTTTATTTGGTAGGTCTTGGGCCCCTCTATCACCCTCTTCTTTATTGACGTCTACTCCCGGATCATCCTGTATGATACATACATACATACATACATACATACATACATACATACATACATACATACATACATACATACATACATACATACATACATACACACACTTACATAAATATGACCCAGTTCGAAAGGGAAACGACGAAAAATTTCCAGTTTTGGGTAAAATGCACGTAGAAAGATTTCCTCCGTTTCGCTGAAAAACTGTTTATTGACATATTTGTTTGGTGTTAATTTGAAGCAAAAATACGGAGGCAACTGTTCAAAGTGTTTTGCTGAAATTATCACATTTTAAATTAAAAGGAATAAAATTTCTAGAACTTAACTGGCATCTCAGAATAAAGGGCCCATGCTATTAAAACAATGAAATTTACTTGTTGTTTTTCTGTTTTTTGCTGTCTATATGTTAGTGAGCGAAACTCAAAAACGCAATATTTTGATTTGTTTCCCTTTTGTACTAGGCCGATTGATATGGTCCTATTAGTCGGTGTTTTAAAACAAGTAGGCCTACCAATAGATCTTTACATTGAATTGTTCATGTATTTTTCACAATAGTAAATTTTTAGACATATTGAGTACCAGCTGTCACTCGCGAACAAATCCGTAGTGTCTCAAATGTGATAATATTTTAGAAACAAAAAATATATTTTGAATAGTGTTTAATGGTGGAAAATAATGCGGGTTATTATTGACAGATTTAGAAATAGGCTATTTTAAAAAATTGCTATACTAAATTTTGGATAACCCGTTCTGCCCATTTACCCCGTTTTACCCCTCTTCCTCGATCATGACCCACTTAAAGGTTTTTTTTTCTGCAACCTCAATCCTTTGAGGGAGCACGCTCAAAATCTCACTAAAGGTTATTTTCCCCCTAAACGCTTTTTGTGGGCCCCGTTCAGTCCCTTAACCCCTTTTTGCCACTACCCGCATTCAACCGAGTTTTTTTGCAGAAAACTTCGCAGACGCACGCACAATAACTGACTAAAATTTGATCGTAAACAAATGAATGTTATAAACGCATAGCGAGTGTAGTGTAGAAGGCTAGGGAACGAGCAAGCACTGAATTTTATATTACTGATTTGTCATATTGTTGGGGGAATAGTTTTACTATGGGGCGTTGTTAAAGTTGTAATCCATAGTCTATTATTGAAGGTCTAACTTTTGTTCTGTTTAATGTAAATATCACGCGTGGCAGTCTTCCATGTAAAATATCATCCCCCACTTAACCTCCTTAGGAGATGCATTTTCAAAAATCCTTTCTTTGTGCTCACCAATGTTTCATAAGGAGCTTCTGTGAAAAATTTCGTTCTTCTAGACCCACCGGTTTAATCTGTGCTTTGTCAGTCAATCAGTATTAAAATGTTAATTAGGTATATTTCTTTGTTAATTACAAAGTGTAACAGAATTAGTGATATACAGCAAACCATTTAATATAAAATAACTCTTTGACACTTTTGTCCCAATTATGGAATAAATTATAATAGAAACTGTCACTGATGATAGTCTTAGAAAGGAAAAATTCAGCAATCGCAAGAATCTTTCGTGCCAGCTTAGTTTCCAACATAGCGTACACGGTAAAAAAAAACCTTCATTAAATGTCTAGGAAGTAATTTACCTTATCACAGCGCATCAGGAGATGATACAATATAAGTCTAGTAATTTGAGTGTATGTTTGACTGTTTTATGTAAAAGTTTAGAAGTGCTACCATGAATATCTGGGAAACAAGTTTACCACACCTACTTTCTTAACATTCCTATACGTACGTGTGGCAAATTTACAAACTATTTTTAGAGAGAGCACCATACGCCTGGTACGATTGCACATGGGCTTCATGGCACCATTTAGTTGGTTACATTAAAATCACAAACTTTCAGTAGGGGCGCATCAGATATATAATTGGCCCAGTCAAATGGGGACACGCCATCTGAACATGATATACGAGACTGTACACTGCGAAAAAAAACTTCGTAAATAATAATGGATGTAATTAACCCATACACTGTATGAGATCCAATACATCAGCTTGTGAAGAGAGCAAATGCTGAGCACAAGTCTGGTATAAGCCGTTCGGGGTAAAGTGAGCACTAAAAATTAAATTTTTTAAAAATATCTCTAGCCGTTACTGCATATAATTAGAGACATGAACTTTTCGCGAAAAGAATTTTGCTCCACTTTGTTCCAGTGCCTTATGTGCACGTCTGCAGTTCTGCTTCATATATATTGGCAGCGTGCCTTTGAACTGTGACGTTTCTCATTTGACTGTACCAATCACAATAAGGTTACTGTAACACCACACGCCTGTGATTTGCGTGTAAAACCCCACGACACACGAATGTCAAAACATCCAATCTCTGACCGTGAAGCAAGTCTGCAGACGTGCACACAAGTCACTGACACAAAGTGAGGCAAATTTC
>PNEQ01094925.1:0-23738 GCA_003012365.1 Medauroidea extradentata
TGAGCAGATCATTGAAACGTTCGCTAGACAAAACTGAGAGCATCCTGTGACTTGTACGCCTAATTCTAAAATACGAAGTTCGCTATAAATTAACTATTTTAAATTAAATTTGTGTTTATAATTTATTGACTGTGTGGGCATCGTTATATTGTTTGTATTTTTGTTTGAGATACGTTCGTGTCTCTGTACATATTCTTAAAGCATTTGGCAAAACTTATTTCCAAGTTATGCAAAAATATATGAAAATTTTGTACTTCAGGCAGGCCCTAGACCTATTAATTATTCTTTCGAATGGAATTACATAAAACCTTAAACACAAAGCACAAACACTCTCCATCTGTTTATTCGCTGACTATTTCATAGTAAAAATGAACTGTATTATAACAGAAAAAACACACGGCAGAAGTAAAGAAAAGGGTAAAACGGGAAGCAAAGATAGCACAACCAGGTGAGATATTTCGCCGGACTATGATTGGCTTACAAGAGGTACGATTCCAGGTATCACTTTCTAACTTTTAACAAGCTTTTCGTTACTGAAGGTTGAAATGAACATTAAGTAAATTATCTTGATATAGATCCCATGCAAGTATGAATGTCAATCGTTAGCCGGCTACGTGAGAGAGTTCCGCAAAGTAAAGCCATCGCTATCCCGGCCAAGCCTTGATCCCGGCCTAGCTGAGGAAAGGAAGCGAATCACCGCCTGCCTTCCAAGAACGCGCTAATGTCTTCTTAGGGTTGGCAACACTGCAGCAGACACCAGACGTTAGGACGGAGTAGTGCTCTGCTGGAGATCTTATCGCGCTATGGAGTTCCTCTCATAACTGAGCGTGAGCGGAAACATGGGAGGGAGACAGAGATACGGACTAGAGAATGGTACCTGTGGCGCCGTCACGCGGATTTTCCCTAAACTCTAGGGGACCAAGGCCCGTTAAGAGGAGTCCTTCGCGGTGGTGACAGCGTAGTGATAAGAGCCAGTGTCCCACGCTTGACGAGAAACATATCGCCTCTATTCGCAGCGCGCCAAACAGGCGTGCAAGGTTTCCGTTGTAGTCTTTTTACTATGGGACTTTAAGCGGTGTCCCCAATATTTTATTTTTGAATAGTATGAAGTAAAGACCAACGCATGCCTCTCATGAATAACTTAAGCGGTTTCGCGTAGAAATGTATGCGCGTGACACGCTGCAACGCCGTCCATGCGCCAGTCGAGGACTCCTCTTGGCGCGTGAGACGTGCTGTAGCGTGGTACGTATAGTCGTTTTTCATGTATAGTTACTAAAATGTTTCTAATGCGTTTATCTACGAAAAGAAAACACACTTCAAATTAAGTCCCTATGTTTTTAAAAATGCAGTCCGATAGTTAAAACATGATTATCAAGCTCCTTAAAACGGCTAAAAATGACTTTTTCACGTTGCTGTAGCCGAGAAAACTTCAACCGCAATCTTAAAACAAAATCATAGAAACCTGCATTTTACTTTACCACACACTTTCCACAAATAAAATTATAGGGTCATCGCTTGAAGTCCCGTTGAAAAACAGTTACTACGAAAACACTGCACACTAGTTTAGTATTCCACGCCTAGAGGCGATGAGGTGTTTGACAGACTGGTTATATTCGACTTATCGCCTTCCCCGTTTCCGTGCCTCAAACGTAAAAAAAAGCTACGGTTCACTAACTCTTAAGGTTTATATTTAATCTTACCGTACGGTTTTATTATGTTGATCACCGAATTAGGCAAGCGTTATGTTATTATAATTTTAATTCATTAACGTTTGTAAGTAAAGACCACGCCCTTGAAATTATTCTGTGTTTGTAAAAACTCAGCACGTTTGTAGAAACATGTTTTTCGGGTCTCTCAAAATGCCTAAAAACATGTTTTTTTTATACTGATGTAACTTTGAAAATACCACACGAATTCGTAAAATGCAAACTAAGAGGCGTGTTTCGGGTTTAACTTCATGCTAACCAAAAATAAAATTTTAGGGTTATAGGAAAGACAACGAAAACCTTGCAGGCCAGTTAGACGTACTGTGAACATAGGCTGTAGGGCGCGGTCTACCGCAATTTTCATCATCATTATTTTATTTTGTATGTGTACAAGATATTTTTTTTCTTGTTTTAGACACAAAATGTGACTAAATTTGGCTATTATGATTTTTTTTATCTCTCATAGTTTTCGCGTTATGGCTTGTTAAAGTCATATTTTGCATGTTTCCGTTTTAACGACTACACTAAAAGCAACTGATATACCAAACTCAAAAAAATCACAGTGGATAAAGACATTGCAGGCTACAATGACATGCTCATAAAATTAAAGAATAAACTTTATTTGTATTTTTAAAAAAATTATTGAACATTTAAAATGTTTATTTTCAGTTTCAGCAATTTTTTAAAATTCAAATAATTTTTATTCTTAAAATTCATGAGCATGTCATTGTAGCCTGCAATGTCTTTATCCACTGCGATTTTTTTGAGTTTAGTATATCGGTTGTAGTGTAGTCGTTAAAATATGACTTTAACAAGCCATTACGCGAAAACTATAAGTGAGAAAAAAATCTCACAAGAGTCAAATTTAGTCACATTTTGTGTCTAAAATAAGAAAAAAAATATCTGGCACAAATAAACAATAAAATTTTTATAAATTGCGGTAGACCGCACCCTTAATAACCTTCGAGCGTGGTACTCTGGCTCTTCATCTCCGCTGGTCTCGCGCTTCAAACATGTAAATTTGAAAACGGCGAAGACTCTGTTAAGCTTCTGAATTGTCAATTAGACATTCCCACCTTTATTATGTGGTTGAAGCTGGTATGATATTGCCGTTCCTGTGATCGGAAGAACATCGTCGGTTCTCAGATCTGTACGTCCTGGTGCATTCTGGTAGCGATGTGACCCGGGCGTTGATATGACGCAGACAGCCGTTCTCGTTAGCGTCACACGCTCTTATATCCCTTGGCCTTGTATATGGCAACTTTTATCCTCGTTTCGGGCTGTGGAATTGGGAAATTGTGTCGCATTGAATAGTTAACGGACTAGCCTGGTTTGGAAACTAAGGTACGATTGTCTAGGCCAGCTTGCCTAGATCTGCCTGCTTCATCTTCATCATAATAGTATTCACTGTCAATGATGTTAGATTACATAATGTTTTTCACAGGATTTTTAGGCAGTCTTACAATAATTGACTTTTCGGTGATTGCAGTTGGTGCCTGTCATTCACTTTAAATATCTGACGTTTTCTTCCCACCATTTCGGTTCTGCAGATCACAATGAACACTTTCGTTCATGTGATAATTACTCTTTGGCTTTGAACAAGTTCTTTATACTTTCAAGAGAGCAATTATCGTTAAACCGCCGCAAAATATTTTTTTATTTGTATTTACTGTGTAGCCTTTTTTTTTTTTTCAAAGCGAAAAATATTTTATAATTCAACTAATTTATAGACACTGTCACTAGGTGCGTAGATTTTTTTCGTAAATTTGGCATGCTGCCATCCCACGCATCGCAGAATTTTTTTATGGTCCTGGGTAAGGGGAAGGGGGGACGACTTCCCCTGCCCCTTGCCTGTATTTTGCGATACCTGCTACGTAAAAATAGCCATCCTGGAAGTGGTATCTGGAGCCAAGGCGGCACATGCCGTGCCCAATCTTCACCTGCCTGTGCGCGACTTGGACCAAATGTTTTCAGTTTTTTATGCAAACTCCATAGGTTGTACTAGTTTCTTGCTCAAAACAGAATTGTAAAAGTAATTCGAACAAGCGTAACTAATATGCCTACTTCGTGAACGTGAGTGCAGAATAACCCTGAAATTAAAAATCCGTCATGTACACATACACGCTGTTCGGAAATTCACATTACAAACTTCTAGGGATAGTAAAGTTGACTGAGTAGGCAATATTTCTAATTGAAAGCCATGTTTGTAAATGTTCTGTTTTCGTGCTGCAGCCATTACAATGTGTCGGATGCGCTGCTGTTTTGCAACCAGATAGGACGGCAGAGGATCGTCTAATGGCAAGTGATGTTTACCCTGTTGTGGTATCGTTCCCCATATACGCACCCATGTGTCTCCGATCAACATGGTTCAGTACACGTTTTCAGGATACACACGGACATGATATTGGTGTATGGCGCAGCGGAAGGTTGTATCAAGACCGATACATCGCGTACCCTTTTGCCAGAATTGTGCGACGGCTCCAAGAAAGAGGTACCTTTACCGTCGAGAGGGGGGACTGTGGTGTTCCAAAGAAACGCCGCACCCCCAGATTGGTAGAGGCTGTACTGCACTACGTTGAGCAGGACCTGTTACACGAACAATTGCCAGTGCGTTGGATGTCTTGAACGATGTAGTGTGGGAGGTTGTGCTCGAGCAACTACATCCTTACCACCCCCAAAGGGTACAGCCGTTGCAACCGTCCGATTTTGTACCACGTGTTAACTTCTGCACATTGTTTCTGCCCCGCTTCATTGATGAGCCCCACTTTCAAGGAAGAGTTCTCATCGATGAATGTAAATTCACAAGGGAGTGCGTGCTCAATTCTCAAAACAGCCATGTCTGGGCATACGAAAATCCGCATACGACACATGTTACGGATTTCCAACCAGGTTAACGGATGCTACGTACTTGATCTTCGTACAGGACGTATTGCTCGTGTTCTTGGATGGCGTACCACATTGAATGTCCGTCAAGAACTATGGTTTCAGCACGTTGACGCACCGCCGCACTACCCACGTGACGTTCAGGAACATCTTAACCGGTGATTCGAGCAGAGATGGATAGGCCGGGTTGGTCCTATTGCATGATCACCACGATCGCCGGACTTAACGCTATTGGATTATTTCCTGTGGGGTCGTGTGAAGACTATGGGTGTAAGGGACTTCTCTCGAGACCGAAGATGAATTGGTGGCACGAGTTTTGGTCGCTTCACAAGAGATTAACGGGACACCTGGTGTGATGGAACCAGTGTACCAGAACATGATTCGCCGGTACGATGTGTGCAACGGTGTTGCTGATAGTTACATCGAGCCTCTGTTCTAGTGAACAGTTTCGTATGGGACATATCCAGTGCAGACGACGCAGAAATATGTTTTTCCCCCACTGTTGACACAAGTGTTAGTGTGAGAAAATGAAAAAATTTATTTGTTACGTTGGTATTTTTACCATATAAATTTGACTTTCTTCTGTAATGAGTCAAACGTCACTTAATTCTGTACCTTACGTCAGTCACCTCATTTGACAGGGTACTCTACTGACGTCATACTACTACTGCCTTCTGGTTGCAAAATACCACCAACACATCCGACGCATAGTAAACCATGTAAATATTAAATTTACCTTCTATCGATCTTGTAGCTCATAAAATAAATGTTAGGTGAACTATATGTTCATGGCGTGAAATTTCGACAATGGGGAAAATGTACATTACTTATCGTAGTATAAACCATTCATGTTACCTTGCTTAGCCTAAATGTGTACACAGTCTGAAAAATTTTTGGAAAATTGTCCTTAGGTATTTTGTGTGATCAAAAGTAGTTTAAAATGGTATCATTTTTAAAAAAGAACTTAATATGGTGAGAATAAAATACGTAAAACCGATATCGTACTAGGTGCTACATGTGGATCATGTTATATGAAATTCTGGTTATCAGTTCATTTACATTTCTCATGTCATTAAGACCTTTTTAAAGGCCGCCACGATGTAAACCCGAACACGGCACGTGTAACAAACATTGTAGCAATTTTACTTTATTTACGGTACTAGATAGGTGTCTAGTTTGCAATTCTGAAAAGTAATTCTTAAGATCTTTTTTTGTGATGAGAAAAATTATTCAGGTACTGACCATTCTAATCTAATTTATTTGTTTGATTTTACGTGCCCTCGAACAGCACATAGCCTTGATAGATGCACACCGTAGCCTTGATAGATGCACACCATAGCCTTGATAGATGCACACCATAGCCTTGATAGAGGCACACCGGGGAAAGGGAGGTGTCGGCCAGGCCCTGTTTAAGAAACCATCCCCAGCATTCGCCTGGAGTGATTTTCGAAAAACCTTGGAAAACAGAAATCAGGATGGCCGGAGCCGGGATCGAACCCGGATCCTTCCGAATGCGAGGCGAATATTTTGCCACTCCTCCACTACGCTCGGTTACGACTTGAGCAAAAACACAAAAGTCAAATCGCCTTACTAAGTTACTACTTATTTGTGTGACGAGTTTTATGAAATTATGAAAAAAGGTGTGTTCTTAGATATCTTGTTGATCAGAAAATATTCAAATGGCCACCATTTAGGAACACTGCATGAAAAAAATATGCCACGTCACTTTACTAAGAATCACACGGAGACACAGTTTGGTTAAATTTGGATAAGATGTTATTGAAATAGTGTTCACATTGCCACCATCGCGATGATTTGAACATAGCACGAACTAAATACGAAAACTTCCAGTTAACTTGCGAAGTACTATTGTATATGTTCACTGTTATTGATCAAATTCTTGAAGTGGTGCCTCTGGTGTCTCTTCTTACAAAAATAGGTTCAAATAGTCACAACTTTGAAAATACTAGCAGGGTATGAATGACATTATACTTATGTCACCTTACTAGGTATCATATGTGTACCGAGTTAAATGCAACTGTGAGAAATGGTTTTTGAGAAATTTTATATGCCGTCTTTAAGATATAACCTCGGAGTAACCGAGAGTTACACTAGTCAAATAAGCTTAACAGCATATGCATGTCATATTTTTGTTGAACTATAATGTTGGCTAAAATTTGGAAGTGGCCGCAATCTTGAACCTATGAACACAGAATGAATCTAATCCTTAAAAGTCAAGTCGTTTTAATTTACGAAGTACTTTTGTTTGTTATGTGTACCGAGTTAAATCAAATTAAAAATTACGGTTCTTAAATACATTTTGTGTGATTGAAAAATGTTAAATTGCCGCCGTATATGTACCAAGTTTGACGAAATAGGGACCGCGAGTTAAGCATTCATACACACAGACAGGAAGTCAATAAACGTACTTTTTCCTTCGTAAGTAGGCTAAAATTCTGCCGCTGTGGTAAGCACCTTCAAAATGCACGGGAATAAATCTGGATTACATGCAGATAAGTCTACTTGTAGCAACACCGATGTTGGCTTGATCGAGTGTGTTGTACATACTTGCATAGCTGCCAACTCTTACGATTTTCCCGTACAATGTACGATTTTCAAGCTTTCCAATTTTTTTCCCGTTTGCTTAGTTCATAAAGAAATCTGGTACTGAAATCCCATAATTTCGGTACGGTAATGTGGTATGTATATGTGACTTACAGTGTTGTATATAATAAAGAAAACTGTAATATTGTAGTTTCGGGAACTAGCGTGCTTTATTTATAGCCATTGTACTATATTTTTCACTACACAGTAGCGTATTATTCACGCATCGTACGAACGTATCCCGAACTTTGCCGAACACACCCGATCGATTGCAGTTGTCTTCTTTGCTAAAAATGGCAGTCGTGACTCGTGCAAACAAATGTCACGAGACTGTTGCAATTTGAAGTGGCTTTCCAATTTACCGTTTCCGTGTAGTAATTGCTCAAGAACATGCATATAATCTTGTGAACTGAAAGAAACTATCGTTTGATTCTTATTTTTCCAGCAAATGTTGAAGCACACGTCGTAGTTGCGTATTGTTTGTAAACATGGTTTTTGGCCAGGTTAAATGTATCTTTTTGTTATTGTGACGGCGTATTTTAGTGCCGGTAATTGTATCGATGTCGCATATTTAATAGTCGTAAAACGTAGGAATACTGCAACTTTCATATCTGGGAAATACAACTTTGCAGTTTTTACAATGACGTTTTTATACAATTGCCAAACCGTGCGGGTGTAAAAACTGTTCAAAAATTTAGAGTATGTGGTATTGTATAAGAGATTAAATACTCTCATATCTGCACGTTCAACGATGTACGATTTATTTCTCAAATCCACAGTATTTGCAGTGTCGGAGAGTTGTGGTTAGATGTGCCAGGTGTGATTAAATTGCCCAATTTGCACTCTAAGAACATTTCGTGCATTTATGGAACTGTGAAAGAGAATTTAAAAGAAAGCTGTATTACCAGAAATCGTAATGTATGGGTCTATCTATTGATGTATTAAAATCGGTAAAGTTTGTAAACTTGCAGAAACCAAAACTACCTCTACTAGGTTTATTTAAATTTATATGGCTATTTATATTATGAGCAGTATTTATGATGGTGCAACAAAGTAAGCCTGATTTATAATTCGTTCAGTAATTTCCCTGTTAAGTTTGTTTTCTTTATAATTGCTCTAGGGAGACTATGCAATTTTAGCCATGAACACAACATATGAATAGTAGTCAAAATGTTAGGTAATTTTATTAATTATTCAGCATATTCTAAATTTATTTTGCATACAACATATTAACATGTTAACAGTGTAATATTTTATTTAAAAAATAGCCAAAGTGTTTTAGTTCGATGGCATTTACGTATACACAACACGTGAAATGCCGCGACTCGTTTACGCAAAATTTTACTCATTTTGAAAATTGTACTATTTCAGAATCCTTGAGGTTGGCAGCTATGTTGTTTTTCTCATGCTAAACAATTGATCCAGATATGTACAGTTCACGGCCTGCCTGTGGGTTATTTTCATGTTTTAAGGGAGGGGTTTAAGACGATCTATAGACAACATTTCTGTAGTTTTCACGTTTTGAACCCAATGCATGTAAAGCAAGTCTCAAAAGTCTGGTCGGTTATGCCTACAGTAGCGAGGGTGTTGGATAAATGAAATTTCAAGTAGTGGCGTATAGTCTTAAAATTGGTTTTATCCGCCCCTCCTGCCTCTACACGTTCACCATTCTCCCCCTCCCCCCGTGTGCTTGGGTTGATGACCTGTTTGCGTGCCACGAGGGGTTGAAGTTTGTACAGTTACCATGACAACCGCCTATGGCGGCGTCTTCCCCCTCCCCCCACTACACAGACCTTATTACATCTTTTATGATCGACTGTTGGATGAAATATTTAGAAAACAAATGAATATGTGCGACGGCAAATGGTATGGATTGGTGTGCTTGGCACTCACGCCCTAGAGCGGTCGAAAAGTGGCTTTTCCTTGGACAACGGTTTAGGTGATTACGGTCGGAGGAAGAAAATTCGCACGGGAAGTTCGATGACTGGCTCAGTCCTAGTTTTTGTTTCGCAAATTATGCGATCCCGGTTTTGAGGTGGCTCCCTAGATAGGCTGCATTTTTGTAAGGCTTAAAATCTATGGGGCGTTAAGGGTGCATGTGACAAACTGAGGTAATACTGATGCAGTGCAAGCTAGCCACTCACTGGCGTGCTGCGCTTGACTATTATTTTACCTTTGAGACTATCAGCGATTGCCATATAATTTTATTTGTGGAACGGTGGTTTGAAGTCCATCGTAAGTTCCTATCGTGTTAAGATTTCGGTTGGCATTTTCCGACGTTTAACCATTTGGAGAACCCCAAAAAATAATGATTTTGATAAGCGTACTGAAGTTTTATTTAAACTTGCGGCAAACATAGTTCGAAACACCGAGCGAGGTGCGCAACAGTAACACATTCGGGAGGTCATGCCTTCGATTCTGGACTCCGGTTTCTACCTTCGGTTTGCGATGGTTTCACGAAATCGCTCCAGGCAAAATATACGATGGTTATTTAAGAAAGGCCATGGGCGTTTCCTATGTCAGTTGACAAGGCGTAAAAGCTCACTTTGCCTTACTTTTTTAAGGTACGCAAATGTAACACTCAAGTAGTATGGTAAAAAAAAAGTATTCGATACTTGATGCAATGTATTTCAAGTGCAACTTAGATACGTACATATTCGACATGATGCTTTGTGGTTGAGCATAGAAGTAAATTGGCTAGCTAACTTCTTTTGGCCGTAGTGCCGGATTGGCTTCTCTACAAGTACAGTCTGCAACACGGCCATCACTCGTGTGTTGGAATTTTTTACATCTCCTACAGTGTTATCTATTTGCGTGTTCCCGCTACAGAACATTCTTTGTCGCCAGGGCTTACTTGGAATGTTGGTTGTTTTATAACAACTTGAATGCGTATGCTTAATTTGGGCCGCATGTCTAGGAAGTATTTTAATAATTTGCACGATATTGGATAACGCGTACGGGCTACGTTAACGCTTTAATAATTACAGCATTCATGTCGTATTATAATGGACCTTTCGTCTTTTCGGGACAATGGAAAATACGTGAATTTCCGTAATGGTACAACACCAAAGGCTTTGCTACAAACTTAACATTTTAGGGATTTATCTCGTGATTTTCGGGTTAGTATTACTTCTCGATGTTTCACTTTTTATTTTAAATGTATGCGTCATAAAGTTAATGGTGAATTAATGTTTGAGGAAGCAGATTGAAAAAGTGGAATTATTTTCATGGTTAATATTTTTACTGTTACTTCATACTGTTAGAAGTATCTTCTAGTTTTTCTCCGTTGTGTTTTTTATGTGAAGCACGGTGGCTACAAACAGGGAAAATACAGGGAATTTTAAGACAGCAGCGAATACATTGAAATACCAGGGAATTTAATTCTTACAAGACTACTAAATATTTCAGTCAGAAATTACATATTTGTGGACTATACATAGTGTTTCTAAAGTTCAGTAATTCACAAGATTAGAATTTGGGGGAGGAAAAAAAACCTTCAGCAGTTATACTACATTTCTAAATATTGTATAACGTAACGTCGCGTTACATCAATATATATTGATTCAATGCCCGTTACCATATTGATTCGGCTGCACTATTTGCTTCCGGAATTGCGAGAATCGACGTTAACTGTTTTTTTTTTTATCAATATGGCGATGGCGACGATTTGTAGACATGCTATATTCCATTAATAACATCGGCTGCGTGTGTAACTGTGCTGTGTAAATTTTTATCGTGCCATTTAGTGTGTGTGGTGATAACTTTTGGGCTGCTTTCGTATGTGATTTGTAGGCATTAATTGCATCAACCAGTTCGTTTTCATAAAAGTTAAATGTTTTACATTTCATATCGATCGGAAATTCAAAAGTATTTGCTGTGATTCATATTTTGTTGAAAAATTTAAAGTTTTTCCCAAAAATGACACTAGAAACATTGTGGTTGAGCCATATTCCAAGTGATGCTGAATACGATGATTTAAGGCTTTTCTGAAAATAATATTCTTAATTTCACATGGAAATCAGCTTTAGAAAAGTTTTTCTACTAAAGAAAGAGTGCATAGTTGAAAATTGTACAAAGCCAAGAAGTGTATGTTGCGGTACTAGCAGTTGGTGGTGGTATATTGAAGTTACAGTCCTTGATTAACTCTGCTCGTAATGCTTGATCACGATATGGAGAAGTGTTAGAAAAAAAAGAGAGAAGTCCCACGATGAAGCAGAGTTGCAGTGAAAGCGTGCCGTGCAAAGAGCTTCAGAACTAGAAGTAAAAGAAAAGAGGAAAAGTTGGAAGGAGCCCAATTATATGCTCGTATCACTAAAGAGATTGGGTCTCTACGAAAGAACTAAGAAATTGTTTCCAAGGTTTTAAAAGTGTTTCCCTCCTATTCGATCGTAGATATTAATTTTAGTATATGTATGTATTTATTGGTCCCTTTTATTAAAATATCGTCTTTGTTGAAAACATTTCTACTTCAGGAAAATCACACATTTTGCTGTCTACTACAAGAAAAATAAGAAATGATACATAAAGAGGTATGGATGATCATATGTTTTAATATTTCTAACATTTTGTTTAGTCTCATAGTGTTTGCACATTTAAATCAAAAGTGTTTGTAAAAATTTTGTGATCAGTGTATTTTCAAGGAAGTAATTTGACAACAGTAGATTTTTTTAAATTTGTCTGGAAAACAGGGAAAACACAGGAAATATCGAACATGAAGTTCTGTAGCCACCCTGGTGAAGTCTTTTTGTTGAGCTTAGCGATCACGTTATTTTGAGAACAACGGACGTCCTTTTGCACAGTGTGCTTTTCTTCCGACACAGAACTTATTTCACTATTTGGGATGTTTTAAAATGAATTCTGGGCTAATTGTTTAGGCATATAGGATTTAGAAACCCACTACTAGTCTTAACAGAATTCTGTTTGTATAGGTGAAAACAGTTCCGCGACATCATAGAATTGTTTATATATGTAAAAGCAGTTCCGCTGATTGGTTGAATTAAAGCTTGCTTGATGATAGCCCGCTAACAGCAGTTTTACAACTATATAAAAGTTGTCGAATCGTTGTGCCTGTACAAAAACTGCGTAACGATTACGTGGTTGTGTATATTTTAGTATGGAATACATAATACAAATGTAAACTTTACATATATGAAAAGTGCATTGTTATTATAGAGCATTTACTTAATGCAATGTGTAATTATTTAACATTAATTTAGGTTAGTTTTTTTTTTTTTTTTCGTACCCGGCCTACCCTCGTGTCTAAGTTTAATCGCCCAATGCGTATTTCACACGTTCAGAAATCATTGGTACAGAGCAGAATGCGGGTTTGTATATTCATGTATAACTATATAGAAATTTCGGGATGAGATAACCTTTTCTGTACGGCGTGTCCGGCAAAAGTTATGTCCACAGATTGACTGTAATATTTCTGGATTGTACGGCTGGCTCTGCATGAAATGTGTTTGTGGGAACGAGGTGGGGAACATGATAGCTGCCGTAGTGCGGCGGGGCAGGAATGTGTGCTGCGCCGCTCCACCAAGCCACAGTTGGCCGCTGGCGTGTCGCCGGCTTGTTTGCCGCCGGTTGCCCCTGGCGACGACGCGCGCGGACAAAAGGCGACGCCACAACGGCACCTGCCAGCCGGTCTGCAACCGTCCAATCGCAGATCGCCACGCACCTGCAGTGTGCCGCCTTTGCCTTCATTTTTTTCTCTTACAAGTTGTTAGAAGCGAATGATTTCTGGGTTGAATGGCCTTCTAAACAGTGGGTACTGACAGGTTCATGTTGCGAGTAGTCTGATTAAGTACTTAACTTATCATTTCAGTAAATCTGGTACGAGGAATCCTTTTTAATATCATGGGTTTTTAAGTTATCTTTCGAACGCCAATCTTGATTTCCCGATTTTCTGAAAACTTAAAATAGTTGAGTAAATACATATTATTTACTCTGAACTAAGTCACGTTTGACAATTAAACAAAATTTCCAATTTCACGCGACCTATGAGAATGTTAATATTTTAATGAGCTAGACACGTATTTCAGGAACTTCTTTTATTTTTACCCTGTTAAGAAGATGTAATTTAATCTTAATACGAGGTACCCGAACAGTGTACATAAATAATACAGTTCACCCAACTTCCTGTCTGTGTAAAGCGTCGTCACACAGCGGTCTACCATGTTCCATTGACAAGTCTGTGCGTGTCACTACGCTGCTCTGCAAATAAATGTTAACACATGTGTGCCAAATACTAACCTTAAGGCATTACCTATGTAGATAAAATAAATACAAATCTTATTCTATGTTCATTGCTACATAGCGAAATATTTAAAAGTTTTATTTGCCAATTTTTCCTAGGCTTTATCATAGAAACTAAATCATCTACAAAAATTAAATGATTCAAAACGGCAGAAGTCATTCGTCTGTTAAAGACAAGTTTTCTTTTCTTACGCGTAAGCTTAATATCACAAGTGAAAATTAGTTTCGTTTAAAACAAATTGTGAACATGCTCCGTCAACGTTTCCAGAATGTTAATTCAATATTTATGCAGTTGTCAAAAATTTCTACAGCTACCACATTGCATCTACAACTAATACTTCCGATAAGTTACTGTATTTCTGCAAGTTCGTTTTAAAAACACTTAGTTGTGACTTAAATATAGTGTCCAAAATTTATTTAGTAATACTAACATAGCTTAGTGAATGAATATGTAATAATTATTATTTTTAAAGTCTATAAGTTGGAACAATATTCGTAGAACATTCAAATCAATGAAATTTATTTCTGTTGGGCATCTTTGTGTAATAAATGTTTGGAGAGGCAAACCGTGTGCATAAAAAAAATACATGCATGATTTAAAGAGTCGATGAGAGTGAAATGAGGTGATGGGACAACACAACTATGTCCGATCTGGGATTCGAACCCAAGACCTCTCGCCCCGTATACCGGCGCCTTGACAACGCTACGGAGGCCGACTTATGCGAAATATGAAAAGTCCCAGTTAGCCAATTTTCCGATGATCATCATTCAAAATCTAAATTTAAAGGTTTTTATTCTTATAAGCCTCTCATGATTGGAAATATTAACATGGAAACATGTCACGGGCTATTACTTGACATGTATACAACCACATTACTAAATATTTACATATGTAAAAACAATTGCTAAGTATAGCAAAAATTTAACATTTACAAAAAATATTTTATGAATTTTAACATGCTCTAAGCTGTTGTCCGTGACATGTAGTTTCAGTGGGAATGTTTTTTTTTTTTTTTTTAATTTATAATAATATTGTTTTTTGGGAGCTTATAAGATCGAAAAACACGCAAATTTTTGGTTTGAAATGCCATTAGGGAAAACTGGCTGAGCTAACTTATGTGTAAGGGGAATATAGTCTTAAGTAACGTCTGCAAAACTAACACAAAATTTCATACATAAATTTAAGAATTTTCCCCACTTGAACGCCCTTTATGTAGGCCATGGATGATTGTTCTGGTAGTACCCTTAGATGAAATGTATAACCTTCTCTCTAATGACCACGCTGTCGACAATACGTGTAGATCTTTTGAATAATGCATTCTTCAGTGCCATCAAATGTTCAAATTGCCGGTGCTGAGAATCGTGCTGATCCTTGTTGCGTACGACTTATCGCGTGGGAGGCGGAAGTCTGCCTTCTGCTGTTGTGCTTGTTACTGCACAGTACGCATGGATAAGCCTTTTCAGTTCTTGGTATCGCCGAGAGTTCTTTGCGCCGGATTTCCGCTCTAACGTTTTCGCGTTCGATCCTATTATGATTTTGCTTGGGGGACTGGAGAGAACGCTCAAAGGTGAGTAGCTGCCTGATCCAAGGACGATGGTAAACATGCGAGACACACTCGAGAACTGATTTTCGTACCACTATCGGATTTTTTTGTTAGAAATTTTGCTTGAAGACTGTTGAGCTGTAAATTTTGTATTCATATTTCACTTGGCTTTGGTACTGCTTGTATACTATAACCTGAAACAGGCGCACTAAGATAGTTCTGCACAAAATTGGAGACGAAAATGTTACTGGTGAAATGTATGTGGCATTTTTCATGCGCAAAATGACAGTACAGCACGGGATACGTACCACTTAACACTTCTGATCCAGGTATTCTCTAACGTATATGTGGACCTGCCTGTGATTTGAGCCACCACCCTTACCATGGCCAGAGCTGAACTCGTAAGAGGTCTGTGATGTAGAAGTGACTAGGTCCGTGCTGTTATCACAGAATCAATAAACTATACGAGCGTTGCACCATACATACTTCGTTCACTATTTATATTCCTTAGTTAATGCACTGGTACCAAGTGGCAACTGTGCTACGTTCGTTTCTGGTCACTATCTGTTCTAGAAACGTGTCACAGTTTCCCTAAGATTTTTGAGACGAGAATTTAGAAACGTTTTGTTACATTGCAACAACTGTTTTGTTTAATTTTTTCTTGTTTCGAGTTAATGTGTATATTATAGGAAGTGTACTCAGCATCTGTATGTGCAGCGATATATTTACCGTATTATTTTCGTACGAGGAAGATTGCGACGAAACACGTAAGACGCTAAGCTAAAAGAGACTCATCTTTTCCTTATAAATAAAATATAGTGACCCGACAGTTTGAATGTTTGTTTAATGGGACATGATAATATGGATGTATGGGGTTATGAACATACGCCATTGCTTATGAGCAATGCAGTGGTGTATGTTCATAAACATACATTCTTAGTGACCCAACGGTATAATATTTTTAGCCTCTATTAGAGATAGCCACTGGTCGGCTGGTTTTTTCGGGATCTCCCGTTTCCTCCTTTCCTTCATTCCAGCGCTATTCTATTCTTACTTCGTCCCCCCTACATTGCTAAAGACCTACATGTGCTGACCAAAATCTCTTAATCTTACTGACCCAATTAAAATAAAACCTTTTGTAATGGTTATCTAATTATATTCGAAACTGAAAACGGAAGCTGTGTTTGCATCTGCGTACTGTAACTTATCCTTATTTTAAAGTGAAACGTATCGGTTACCGTAGTCCATTTGTATTTTTTTACATGGAAGCAAAGCATGCTACTGACTAGATTCGTGTAAACAGACATCCTCTTACATAATTATGTGGCAAAAAATGTTCCATAAAATATTAGTTTTTTATCCTTGATTGATTATTCTTCATTCGCTGGACGTCGTACTTTTCCCGTCATTCGACAGAAATTTACTTTTCCATTCTTCTCAAGGTGGATGGTGCACTGCCATATTTAATTTACATTATTGTCCCCACTACAAGAATTCCTTACGACATATCAACATTTTTAACATTTCATGCTCTTGTCTACTCTGTGTACTACTTCCCCCTTTTAAGATTGTGAAATGCTTCTAGTGGGGAAAATACTTTAAATATGGCCGTGCATCATCCCTCCCTGGATAGGCTGCGTTTGTGTGTGTGAGGCAGAAGCGGTGCGGCTGCCATTAACCCACGTATGTTATGTATTATCGCCTCTCCGCGCAAGCACCTCAGATGGCGTGCAGGGCTTTACTATTGTACTTTTTCTTATGGAACTTTAAGCGGTGATCATATTATATTTATGGGCTGCGTAGTTGCTATAGTAGTGTTTTTCGAATACGATTGTTAATTTTCCAGAAACGGCAGTCTAAAGTACCTTGTTTGGTTATTTTGAAGGGTCCGGAAATGATATTTAAATGAACGTGTCGAATTTTTGAAACTATAGTGACAGTTTGAAGTGTCTTATTTTTGTAGATAAACTCATTGGAAAAGTTTTTATTATTTACACAAGAAAAATAATACCTTCCTTACCGCGCTATAGCACGTCTCATGGGCCAGGTACATTATTAAAAAAAAATAAATAAACTCTGTTATACATTTTGGTGACGGCGTGGGTCGTGATTAACTTTTTAAACACTGGCGTGATGTAAACTGCCGGTAAGTCGAAATCGAACTTTTTGTGAAAATCACGTTTTATGAAATGTAAGAAACTGTTTGTATGAAGTGAGTCAATACGACGATTTTGTTATAAGAAACTAAATTTTAAAGTCATTTTCAGGGCAGCATTATTCCTACTGTAAATCACTGTTAGGAATAACTTAAAAACACATTTGCTAATTTTCTTAATATATCGCCACGCGAAAGTAACACTCAGTTCTGTATCAGAAGTAATGGCAAATAGATAATAGGTTGGAGGTTTACTGAAGCCGTCGCGATGGAAGTCGGACAGTCGGGGCGGGGGTCCCTGGTCGCCGCGGTGTCGCGAGGACGTCGCGTGCCGGTAATTGGGGCGCGTGCGTGCGCGCCGGCGGGCCGCGCCGATCAATATGTCGTCCGCCCCGCGGGGACACGGCGCCCCTGCTCACCCTCCCTCACCCCCTCGGCTAGTTGCTTCTGAGTCAGCAGGCTCGGTTCTTTTTTAACGCGGCCTGGACAGCAAGTTCTGTGGTCCCCGGCGGTCATGCCTTGCAAACACCTGACATGTGCACTTTGAAGATTGCCTTGAAGGGCTCCGTAGACACCAATTCTCATGTTTTTTTTATAATATTTGTACCCAATATTTATATATTTTTTAAAGATATAAATTGTGACAATTTTGTTCGTATTAAATTTTTTGTATCATAATTTGTGCATAATGGTTTGTCAAATTCCGAATTTGCATGTTACGGTTTTAAGTACGACAGTCAAACGAACTGACTTACTGAACAGAAATTCGCACTGAATAACGAAGTTATAGGGTGCAAGGTCTTCTATATAAAACTGCAAAGTAAAATATTTTTGTATTTGAAACATTGTGAATTTTCCTTAATTTTAATTTCAAATTTCAGTATTTTTAATACAAAAATATTATTTTTAAATAGGAGTTCTTGTAGCCTACAACGTCGCTATTCAGTGTGAATTATTTCAATTCTGTAAGTCACTTGTAGAGTCGTACTTAAAACCGTAACATGCAAAATTTTGAGTTTGACAGGCCATTATGCAAAAACTGTAATGTATAAAAAATATCATTTGAACAAAATAGTTACAACTCGTGTCTATAAAAAGGGCAAAATATATTTGGGACAAATGTACAAATTACACCGTAATGGTTGAAACTGCTGTCACCGTGCCTTTAAGGTGGCCGTCTACCTTGGTCGCCGAGCGGTACTAATACTTTGGCCGATATACGTTTATTCGAGGAACGTTACATGTGCTGTAGACCCATCTATGTTTCTTCAGTTGTCTTAAAAACGTATTTTGTCCTGGCCGAAAATGGTAAAAATGATTTTTTTTTGCCGTTCTTTTTAGATCTGCAATTCGCTGCCCATAATCTTTTAAATATTATAGGTGAATACACTACATCTTTGTTACGTTTCGTCATTTAATCTCACTCTGTGGCCATGATCCATATTTCTACTGTTTTACGGTAGTAATATTTTTTTATTCTGAACGAGATCAGATACAGAAAATCTAGTTCACAGTTTTGTTTAAAACTGTATTACTATGTTAACTAATTTATTTTCAAGGATACACAATGGTTTCAGCTAACTATGCAATTAAGGAAATTCTCTTTAATGGACTAGCCTAATCTATGTTATTTTTTATCAAGAGAAAATTAGACTACTTGGTAAAAACAATTTATAACAAAGCTGTGCAGTAGTTTTCCGATATCTGCTTTCCTTTAGGAATAACGAAAATTATCATGAATGCAGTAGAAATGTCTCCGTGAGGCGAGTTATTGCCGATAATACTGCGCGCCGGTCAGTGACTTAGCACCTAAGACGTAGGGTGAGCTGTAAGGGAAAAACTAACCACAATTTTGTCGCAGTGGTAGAGTATTTGCTCTGAATAAGAAAAAGACTCTTTGAAACGGTTGAATCACTGATACTTTTGACGTTTATTTTAATTGGTTCGTAACGAATAATTTAGTATTCATTATGCATGCGAAATACGAATTGGTGGTGACTGTAATGCAAACAAAAATTGACGAAACCAGTACATCAGCATTAACGAGGGACTGAGAACTAGATATTCCCTCTCGCTTTGTTTGTTTAGTTCCTGTTATCATTTATTGAATGAAAATTAGTAGAAAAAGTATGGTAGTGATTGGTAGTCCATATATCAAAGAGTTAAATCAACCCGTTATTTTAGGTTTTTATTACAAAGTACAAAACATGTCTTGTTTACATGGGAGAAGTTGGTACTTCATTCATATTTCACGTTTTAGAGTTAGCGTGGGTCTTGTCCAATAAACTAGCTGGTAGTGTAATTGAAATTATTATTATTGTTGAATCTTCCAGCTGCGATTGAACATCTTAATATTACCCATTGACAATATTGGCTAGAATTAGTTTTTTTTTATTCGATGAAAATATATTTTTTCTATTCACTAAAATAGGATTGGTCCGAGTCGTCTTAAATTTACGGATTTTGCTGAAAATGTGTAGGCCTAGTTCAGAGTTTTTTTTTTACGTGTTATGAGCCACATTTCCTGAATTGTCTGTAATGTTAGGCAATATTATTTCCTGAAATTGGCTAAGTATTTAATATGTTGCTGCTGTATTTATTTCTGTAGCTGAAAACGTGAAAGATCTTTTTTGGAAGGTGCATGGCAGGGGACTTGTATTATAAAATGGGTATTTTAAATTAGCGTGCAGTGTAAATATTTCACTGTATAGAAAGTTAACGTTTAAGCCTTTAATATAAATTTTCTGTAATCACTTTAAAGACTGTCTTTAAAAAGTGATCAGATTCTATTTAATGAATGGTTGTTTGGTTTATTTTAGTGTGTAATTTGTGTCGCAAATTGGTCTTTGGAAAAGAATATTCAGAGAATCACTATGCGACACCTAAAGTTCTGCTCGTAAGCCTTGTGCCTATTGTTCGCACTGTTGCGCTAGTTATTACACAACGTTAAACACAGATAAGATGACATTTATCTTCATGTGTGTGTTTCCCTGTGCTCTCATTTCACCACGTTCTTTATCTCTAACGGACAAATGTTCTGGGCTCAAGTGTGCCTAGCAAAGTGGATTTTAACACGCAGGAAATTGAATTAGATTTTTTTTTTTTTTTTTTTTACATATTTTTCAAGGGGGAGCGCATCTGCGGTATAAGTAAGATTTTTGGTTAGTTAAACATCTAGTTCTTAAGCGCTGGTGAGGAATGACATGGCGTATGAAGAAGCGCCGGAATGTGGTGGCGAGGGAAACTACCTGCCGACCAGCGTCATCGTCCGTCACGATTCTCGCATGTGAAAATCCGGGGACCGACCTCGCCGGGAATCGAACCCGAATCGCTTTGATGAGAGGCGAGTGTATGACTATTCGGCCCACTGCTAGTAAGATTACTAGGGGCAGACATATCCCCCTTTTTAAGTAGTTTTCTGCGTACGGCAGCTTTTTTGTCTCCGGTTTTTTTACAAGTTGAGATTTTTGGAATATTTTATTATCCTTGTTTTTTTTTTTTTTTTTTTTAATTCGTTGGCGTGAAATTCTTGCGATTACTATGCTGATACCTTTCTGAAGTAGTCTAATGTACTGTCCTCCAGTATGAATGATTTTTAAGTGTGAGAAACATGTTTTGGTTTTCTCCTGTTTTATGATATTTCTTCCTTTTGTTAAAGGAATATTTTTCCGTAGTTTTGGTAACCCTGTCTGCAAGTAGCATTTGTGCGAGTTATGAGAAAGGTAAACGAATATTTTGTTAGTAACAAATTCTCATGGCAAGTTGGTTTTAAGATAGCCTTACAATTTTTGGTAAGTTACAAACACCTGCCGCAGACTTTAGCGGCCGTTGTGTTTATTATCTCGGCATTTGGGTCTTAGCCACGTTGGTTGTATTCTTCACAACGTTTCGGCAGTCGTGCAGATTTACGAGTTGTGCGGTCAACTGACCAACTAGTACAGAAAAAAACTTCATTTCCATAATAAGCCGCCTGCCATATTTAGCGGTCGTTTTCGGGGGTTTTTGGTAAGGGTAGTTCCGAAACCAGTACCAACTGTAAACATGGTCAATGTAATTATTAATATATTACTCGAGTATAATGTTAAATAGCGTGTACTTTTTTTTAAAGATTTAAAGATTTTGTAGAGTAGCTTTGACTTAAAATAACATATTATTTTTAATGAAATTCATTGCAATGATAGTTAACATTTTGTTATAATTTTTTTATTAAAAAGAAAGTAAATGGAACTAACAAAAAATCTGAGAATGAAGGGAATTGCTGAGCAAGGAAAGACGAATTATAATTAAAGAAAATAACAGCTGCAGAATAGACTCTGATGATAAAAGTATAGTAGGAAAAATTGCAATCTTGAGATAAATTCTTACAGGAAACTAACTAGACTGAAAAATGCTGTTGAACAGTAAAACGTGGTGGAAATTTGGTTTGCTCAAGATATGCTTCAAGGTGTGTTAAGTGTATGAAAGGAAGAAAATTAAAATAACCAAGAAGTAGAAGCTTTTTAACACGCTATGTACACAGCGAAACGGAAGCCTCGCTTCCATTGCAACCAACATTACGTTCGTTACGTTTTCTTCCGCACTGTCGGCAATGAAGACGCTGCCTGAACACTTCGCCGACTTGCTGCTGTAATAGAATTACAGAATATTTTGTTATTAAATTCATATTTTTTCTGTGTATTTTAATTATGCATTAATAATTGTATAACATTGAACTTATTATTTTATGTTATTTCACCGTGCAGTGTAACATTCTAAATAATTATTTTTATTTATTGCTTCCTGTCACAACTAAATTATTTTACCGTACTAATCACAATTTATACACTCGTCAATATTTTAGGAACATTTGATGGCAGTGTGTTAAATACATTTCTCATAGCCCCGAGGTTTCAGACCTCACAACAGAAGTGCAGGTTTTTCAAAACTAGACGCGAATATTTTTTTTCTCCCTTCGAAGAAGCAAGATTTCTCAGCAGATTCCGCCGAGGTCGCAGAGGACATAATCTGCTGTCATGATATATTGCTCAGGAGAGAGAATAATAGTTTTAGCACAATCCTACAGTACAGCCAGCTTAAGAAGAGGCCATTTTAAATTAGCTAACTTAGTTTTGGGGTGAGTTAGAAGCCACCGTGGGCTTTATAGACGCCAAACATCTGAACCGTGCTGCATTGTGTCTTTTCCACTTATTTTATTTCTGAACTCTTACAGACTTGCCTATGCCAGCCAAATAATTATATTGAATGACAAATGTAACGTTTGCCAACCCAAAAGCCTGACCTACCTACAATGATGTCCCTACCTGTATTGCCTCCATTATGTTAGGCTATTGTGTGTTCTTGCAAGTCTATACAAAGAAGAGCGGTTACGAACGGAAATCTAATGTAAACCGATGTTACAGCGATGATGCTTTCGGGAGGGTGATTTGGTCAGTCGATCAGCATGGAAGCATGGATACGAGAGTGGAATTCACGTATGCGAAACGAGGTGTGGCAGACGGGGACGTAATGTCTGGAAGAGGAAGCTGCAGTGTGATCGGCGCCACACGCCATGCCTGGCTCGCCGATCAATGTCTAGGGGGAAGAGGGGGGCAGGTGTCGTTACCGGCCGCCGTAAACCCCTCTGCTGCCGGCCGTGGGTGCCCCTCGAGGCGTGACGTCACTCAGTTCCCGCCCCCAAGGGTCAGCGTTTCGGCTGGAGCGATGTAGTGTTCGGCATTCGCGGTGCTCTGCCACTGACGTCACTTTTTAGCATTTCATGTGTTCAGCCAGCATTTACCTCATCCAACTAGCGTGTTCTATTTTGCGCATAAAAATTTAGTTAGATTAGAATTCTTATGACCTTGAACATAGTAGAAAATATTTTTAGAAGTTGAGTGGCCTAGGCATAGCCAGGCTAGATCGAGGACTGAAGTTAAATAAAAGAATTTAATGTTCTAACTTATTACACATTTTATATGGAATGCTCTACAATAATAAAACATGCATGTACAGTAACTGTGTAGATTAAATGTTTATTATTTGCAGTTAATTTTTCTGATCGCCCAAAATTTATATTCTAGCATACAGTTAATCAGTGTCTGCTGCATTAAACGTTACGCAGATTAAACAGAAAAGGCACTGTTCACGTAAAACATCACTTCCAAAAATCACTCGCTATTTACAGTAGTAGTTTATATTCTTTCCTGCTCGTCCAGCCTACACACTGTACCATCGCAACACGCTCCAACTGTTGCGCTGCCGAATGGACTTGACACACCTATCGCCACTCCGTCGTATTCACCATAGCCGCCTACGCTGTCGATGACGCCTCCGTCACTAAACGCCACACGCACTCAAGGTGGTTACTCACCTGGAAAACCTGGAAATATCAGGGAAATTGTGGACACTTGGAAATATCAGGGAAATTGTGTACACTTGGAAATATCAGTGAAGTTGTGGACACTTGGAAATAGCAGGGAAGTTGTGGACACTTGGAAATAGCAGGGAAGTTGTGGACACTTGGAAATATCAGTGACGTTGTGGACACTTGGAAATATCAGTGAAGTTGTGGACACTTGGAAATATCAGTGAAGTTGTGGACACTTGGAAATA
>PNEQ01094926.1:0-23739 GCA_003012365.1 Medauroidea extradentata
TGTTTGAGTTTAGGTTTGTTTGAGTTTAGGTTTGTTTGAGTTTAGGTTTGTTTGAGTTTAGGTTTGTTTGAGTTTAGGTTTGTTTGAGTTTAGGTTTGTTTGAGTTTAGGTTTGTTTGAGTTTAGGTTTGTTTGAGTTTAGGTTTGTTTGAGTTTAGGTTTGTTTGAGTTTAGGTTTAAGTTAGTTTTGGTTAGATTAAGTTAGGTAACCTAACTTTACCTGACCTAATGTAAGGTTAGGTTACCTAATCCAACCTAAACTAACCTAAAAAAAACCTAACCTAACACAGTTTTTTTTATGTAGGATTACTTAGATCATCACTAGAAACATTTTTCATTAATAAACTATACGTCTAAAATCAATAGTTTGGCAGATACTCGATAAGTAGCTAAAACTTGATATTTACAGTTTACGTTTACATTACACTGCTCCGATAAATGTTAGCTATAATATCTATTTATTATGCACAGGTGCTGAATACATGTTATAATCTATAGTAATCTTAGTTACAAATACCTGTGACATAACGTCTTAAAACACTGGTTTCTCTGTATCAACTCTTAATTGATATGATACGCACAATTGTAGTTACTAATCTTGTAACTGTGTGTGTAGTATATTAATTTGTAATTCAAAACCACCACTAAAAACACGCACGACACGTGCAATTCGAGAATTCAAGTTGCATATTGCCATGAATGACGACGCACAACACACACAATAAATAATGTATTTTTTAAATGTGCGAAACAAGAAAAAAAATGCTGGTTCTTATTCCAGATATACAGGCTGGCAATCATAAAACATAACAATTTACACAGTTTACTAAAGACTTCACATCGTTTAACAATGATATTCATAAACAGTCACTTTTAATGCCTTTGAATGTGTTTATCAGAAACCCATATTTATTACACAACGGACAAATTCATTGAATGACAACTTGTTTCCAAGCGAAGCAGCGAAAACCTAACTCTGATGCCACCTGTTGTTAGAATTTTGAACTACGTCTGGCATGAGTGCTAGTGGCAATGTGTCGTTGCAGTTCAGAAGTCCGGTTACGTAACTTTGTGCTGGCGCTAATTAGGTCATATTATACAATCAGTGGTATGTCAATAAGATCATGAATAAATATTTTAAAGTATATTAAATTCAGAATAGTCTATTACATTTGATGTTCTTTCGCTAATGCTGTATTCTAATGAGAAAATACATGGAACTACTGGCAATGATTCGCTACGAACCGTACAAGTAATAATATAATTCTTGTTAATGTTGACTTGTACGCTGTAACGACTATTAATTTTTTTCAAAGGCTAAATCTTTAGTGCTCACTTTATTCCGAATGACCTATATCAGTGTACTTGTACCATATTATATGTTGCCTGCCACTGTTAACGACTGAAATACATTCAACTCAGCATCATATATCAGCAGACAGACCTACACATTTTTATTATGGTGCTTTTTCATTCATTGGCTCCACAATGTCTAGTTGTGCAGCTTTTACCTTATGCCAAGCTTGAACTGACTAACATCATTATGAATTCCTCCTCCTAGTAGATGGTAAAACTTGAAGCCTGTTGTATGTGGTGTTAAGCATTCCATTAAACTGACAGCAGGCCAGTTTGTTCACTTTTGCTGTGTAGAGGTGTCAGGATTCAATTGGTCTTTGTAAACTAAGGGTAGACAGAGCAGGGTGCCCCAGGAAACTAGGACATAACACAATATAGCATTCTTTGCCTCGTCTACTGGCACTTTTCTCACTATTCTCTACTTCTCGAGAAACAGAGCAGAAAAGTAAGCTCGATACAAGGTGTAGAAAGAACATTTTATTCAGAACCCATTTCTTCAAATGTAATCTGTAGGTTCGAATACAAATGACCTTATCTTTGGAACCAGAAATAACTCAAAGAACTGGTCAGAATCCAGCACAAAAACTAAAGATGTTAAGGGTGCTGGCTACCTCAGGACCGTTCTGAGAGCAAGATGTGGCTCATTAGCTGTTGAATGTACATATACGCCACTTCTGACTTTTTTGTGAGTCTTGGTGCACGTACATGGCCATAAGATCATTTTGGCTGTTTCTCCCTTCCACCTTCCCTTGTGCTCTGATAACTGTGTGCAAAATAACATTTTCATGCCCAAACTCTCGTAATTTTTCTCTCATTTATATTTTTTTCTTGAAAGCTATATTTTAAAAGGAGATTAAACTGTACCTTAACTTGTTAATCACTTTCCTTATTTTCGCAAGTGTTCCCAGGCATGCAACCAGAGGAGAGGCGTGAGGGGGTCTTGGAGGTGAAGCAGTTGGTATAGGAACACTAATCTCCTTTATAAAGTGGGGGTCTGGAGTCCTACTGCAGAACAATTTTGATTTATTGGTTAAAAATAGTACTATTTAAACAGTTTTCGTAACTAAGCATTTAATATATAGCTGGTGTAAATATCAGTACTGTATTTTGTAAAGATAAAATAATTTCTGAAAGAAAAAAAAGGGGGGGTTAGGATTCTAACCAACCCCCTCTCCAGAACTACGCCACTGACTTATAATCTGGTAATATAAGACTCTGCACTTCATTATGTGTTGGCCTTGGCTGATATTTACCAAACAGTAATTTTGAGTAGCCTAATGATGTTAGATTACTTTTTAACAAAACAAAATTATTTCTGATATGAATATTAATTATTAAGGAGACGTACAATTTTTTTTATTAAAATCTAAACTTTTTTTTTTTTACTTAGCAAAGCAATTTTTTTACTTAATTCAAAACAAACCATTATTTGCACTGTATTTTTAAATACCAAACTAGCATGATAATTTTATAACTTGATGTGCTAAGCAACAGTTAGACTAAAAGGGATAAGCAGTCGGCAACACTCTTCGCAGGAAAATATTACACGACCAACTGTGTAACTTTAAATAAAAGTTTTGTATGCCATTGAGCAGTGTTGTATCCCAAAAAACTAGCATTTAATATCACATACAGATTTGTTTTTGTATGTAGGCTATGTTAAATTCAGGTGTTCGTTTGCCATTGCTGATAATTTCCTGTTTAATTTCGAACTGGGAGGTGCTAAATGAATTTTTAATACTTGTTTAATTACTCACTTAAATTAGTTTCTCTCGAAGGACCTAGTTAAACATCGTCCAAACTGTACAGTTTGTTCAGACATTAAACTGTAAACTTATTACCAATGTAAGTTGAAAGTAATTTTTTACATCCACTTGTTTCGAACTCAATGAACCATTCTTCTTAATTGGGTAAAACAGTAGCCTGTAAAAGTATGTACATTAAATAACGTATTCCATTTAAACTGCAACTATTTCCGGGAGTTACAATTTCTAGTGAGACATGTCGGCTGTAATTACAAGTTTAAAATACCCCGAACAATGTCGGGTATGAGATTGAACAAAATTTGTGTTAAAAACTTTTAAATAATAAGCTTTAACAAAATGTAAAATAAGTTTTATTTAAATTTGTATTGTTTGCATAACTTTTTTTTTTTTCCAAAGTTTTAACTATGAGAACTTGGCGTGCATTAAAATATGCAAGTCAGATGCATTTTTCCCCCCTCTGAAAGAAAGACGGATCAGGCCCAACTTACAGCCTTCCTTACTTTTTATAGGTTAAAATTTAAATTAAATTATTATTGACGTGTTGATGGAAATCATTATGTATTTCAATGTAGCGATCGCACATACTCCACAAAAATGCACTATCACTTTTCAGGAAGATAAAAGAAATATGTATAAAGGAATAAAAACCATGATTTAACTTTTATCTAAAATATTACACCACATATACCTGCCATCCTGTCTGACAAAAAACAAATTCTTACATACACGTGCGAATTTGAGTGTTACTTGTTTACAAACTCAACTAGAGAACCAGACAAAAAATTTTCAATATTATTACTCCTTCGTACAAGTTCTGTTTCGCCATTCTGCTAGCCCAGTGTAGTAAATAAGTCACTCGGTTGCTTCCAGCCCTCTATACATCTTGGTTCAGTTACAAACCCTCGTACCTCCGCCGAGCCAATCATCAGCAGCAGTAGCCCTATGTATCTAGAAGCAGACCACGACCAAGTATCTTCACGAGACAGTCGCCACTATTCTTGCAGCCAAATATGCCAAGCATTGCTGAGAAAATAAATTTTATTCCACTTTCTAATTTCTTATTTATTAAGTGATGGGAATTCTTAGGGATGCAATGCTTTCACTGCTTCCATGGATATTTCAACCCTGCAATCAGTGCCCTTAAAAGCTTCAAAACCAGCATTGTAAATATTCTGTGCACCTAACTTCTTTACTTTTATAGCGAAGGAGAAGAAAGGGTAGAAAGTGGGGGAACATATAGTGACAGGGTTCTGGCAGTAATATTAGTGCTTGTGAAGTCGTATACATCTCTCATGCCAGCACACGTACAGTCTTGATTGGACAGTGTGCTGCTATTGCTGTCCTATACTCGCTCTTTTGTAATACATAGTTTGGTTGGCACACTGTCAATGCCTGGCTCTCAATTATGACATTAGCAGCACAGTGACACACTATGAGTTTCTTGGCCATTAAAGCACAGGTTGTCCTAGTCATATACCCTGTGAAATTGTAAAGTATAACGTAACTTCGAAAAATAAATAAAATAAAATTGAGTTCTTCTGAGAACTGTGACTGTAAACATGATTGCAAAGACAATACTTTTTTCATGAAGCAAGGTCATTTTAAAGCTTGAAACAGTGGAGCTGCCAGGCACATTTCTCAGAAGAGAAATGTCAAAATATGGAAAAGTTATGAGGCATACTTATTGTACATACCCATGCTGCAGAAGTTATGTAGCTCAACCTCATCGGCTGGTATCCCAAGACAACGTAGTCCCATTTCCTTGCTTAGCAAATGTGATGCAGTGGCTGATTACTGGGTTTATAAATATTATTTACATGGAAATAAATGGTGCATAGTTGAAACAAGTACTGGTAGCGATGCATCTATACATTTGTGTGATATATATTTTACACTAACTATGCCACAAGTTGGATGCCTTGTTGCCTTTTCTGCCTGTTGGCCATCTCTGAATCAGAGCTTTTAGAATGTTGCTATTCAACCTGCTGGATGTTTTTTCTCTACTTTTTGGCAGAATGATATGGTTAAGTGAAATGACTGAGAAAAGGTGCTTAAGGACATTGCGTACCTCGGAGCCCTGGTGAGAAGAAAGATAAGGATTTTCTTGTTAAATTAAATTCTGCGGTACTCAAGTCATTTTTAATATCACTTTTGGACAAAAACAATTTTCTGTGTTGAGAAGAGGAGAAGATTGCTACTAGGAAAAACATAATAGGAAAAATTTAGATAATTTTTTCACATGTGTTTTGATAATGAAAATTCTTATTTGTTCGTAGTTTTCAGGTTATTTTAAAAATTCTGTAGAAGATCCCACAGAAATGTGATCCTGTAGAAATGTGAGCCTTACAGAGATGAACAAAAAAGTCAGTGGTGGCATATTATACGTAGGTTTGACAGATACTGAGCTACATCAAATAATTAATATATACATATATCCCTATCCTTGCTTACACCATTCCTTTCAAGTAGGCAGCACCCTCAAGAGGTCTTGCTAGGTGCCCTTGAAATGTATTGCAGTGGGTTGCCATTCTTTTTTTGTGTAAACTATTTAATGTGCAGTATATTTGTATGTCTATGGAAAGAATACGCAAGGCAAACTGTGTTGCAATAAGTTTAAGAATTTAATACACTACTTTGAAAAATGATTTTAAAACCCTTCAAAATAACTAACAATATTGTCGGACTGCTTTATGTGGGGAAAATACCATTTACTTTCAATAATCACAAAGATAAAAACATGTATTAGCTTTTATACAACACTTCCATCAAGTAAATAGGTATGGTGTCTGCTATTAGTAAAGCACTGCACATCAGTAGTGTTTTCTGTCAGTAAAGGTGATGCATTACGTTCGCAGGTCAATGGCAACCCACATCTAATTTGTGCCTCACATGCCAGCAAACGCACACACACACTCTCTCACTCTCTACCTTGAAGTTATAAGTGATTTACATATTTTAAGGGCATGGTTCACCTCAGTTTTCAATGTCTTTTTTAATTTTTATTTTTGTACCAAATATTTTTTTCTTATGTTAGGCGTAAATTGTGATTAAATCTTCCTCTTAAGGAAATTTTCGCATCTCGCATAGTTTTTGCATAATGTGTCGTAAACTTCAAAATTAGCACTTTACGGTTTTATGTACGCCAATAAAACAGACATACCAAACCGAAAAAATCCACAACATATAAAAATGTTGTATGCTATGATTTGAGATATATATATTAAAAAAATGGTTTTGTATTTAATAAAAAATGCTGAATTTTAAAATGAACATTAAAAATATTCAACAATTTTTTAAAAATACAAAAATATATATTTTTTAATTTTTGTATATGTCAAATCATATCCTATAACATTGTTGTACGCTGTGAATTTTTTTCGGTTTGGTATGTCAATTGGTTTTAGTGGCGTACATAAAACCGTACAAGTGCTCATTTTTACGTTTACGACTCGCTACGCAAAAATTATGAGAGAGATTAAAATTTCATAAGAGGAAGATGTAATCACAATTTATGTCTAAAATAAGAAAGAAAAAAATATCTGGTACAAATATAAAAATAAATTGAATCATTGAAAACTGAGGTGAACCGTGCCCATTAAGGCAGTTGGATGTAAAAAAATAATTGTATTAAAATCCTAAGTTTCTATGGTAATGTTCATCCAAATGGCCAGCTACAGTTACTTCTTGGTACACAGTAGGATTCAACTGTTGATTGTAGCCTGTCTGTTTAATGCCTTTGCTGTTCTTATTGTGACAGTTCTGTCAAGTATTTTGCTCTATTTGCATCACAATTATCCATCAAATATGCTATAAAATTAAATAGAAAAATATTACAGACTGTAGAAATATTTGAATAGAAATTATTTTTTCGCATTTTTGCCAGGAACTTCTCTTTGATCAAATAATTTCTTTCTGTGGTTTTAAAAGTGCTTCTTTTGGTTACTAAAAAGGTAAACTTAATTGGGTGGTGGGTGTGTACACGAGTTGTTAAAAATCATTTAACTAAGAGGTTCAAATATAAATTAATTTCTTTGTTCATAAGTTTGACAAATAAGTATTCCCCATACTAAAGCTCAACAGGAATGTAATTTGTGTTCATGAAACCAGCATTAAAAATACTTAATTAAGTGCTTAAAATATAAATTAATTTCTAGGTTCAAAAGTTGCACAAATAAGTACTTTCCTTACTATAGCTTAACAGGAATATAATTGGTAATTCGTGTTCAAGAAGCTGGCAAGTCCTTGCTCTTGATAGAACAGTAAAGTGCTGGTGGTTACAATTAAAGTGAAGTACTCGCTGACTGTAATAAGTGTACTGCAATGATATTTGTTAGATATGATAAAGAAATGCTGAAGCGATTAACATTAGAGAAATAGTAGTTATAATCACAAAAATGTAAAATTTGTGCAAGGGGTAGCGTCATTTATCACGTGCGTTAAAACCATGCAGCCACGAATGTTGAAATGTCTCTTGTGCATGTATTGAAAATGTTATATATGACCAATCAGTGGACATGGCAATAAAGTTGTTACCATTACACCTTCAGAGGTGTTTTACATTATATTAGGTTAGCTAGTGAAAGCTAACAATCTCTTGTTTCAAAGTAGACACTTGCATGTTTCGGAGAGCTGTTACAAAAAGTCTATCTTATGTGTTTATAACAGTTATAATTGGCTTAGAAGGTTTCATATGTACATTTTGATGTGAATTTACTACATGACATCTGCTCTCTTGCTTTTTAATTTTTGTCTTTTAATATTGCCTAGTTTAGGTTTGTCTCTTAATGATTTTTCAAGTAATTGCGTAGCAGTTACCGTAACTCATAAACCTTGTACATGTTGGAAATACTTATTCCTTTCAGTTGATTGGACTTAATTACGAAATAATGGGGTGTTAACTACCATTTTTTTAAAGTTTACATGTACTGTAATTAATGTTGAAATCTACATTTGCTACCAGAGATGTGTATCTTTGATTATAATTTTCTGTGTACATACAATTCTTTGTACTAGCCCTATTAACAAGTCAGTTATTAGTTATTACTTAAAAGCTGCATCAATGTGATGTAATAAACTGACGTTACCGAGTGAGTTGGCACAAGTGTTAATATAAAGGACACATTTGGAAGGACGTGGGTTTCCATTACTGGCTCCAGTCATCCTAATTTTGGTTTTCCATGGGTTCCCTGAATCCCTGGGATGGTATCTTAATATAGGCCATGTCTAATTCTTCGTTTCTATTATTGTGTAGAGTTTTGTGAAGCTGTCTCTAATGACCTCGCTGTCAAACACTTGTAAAATCCTCTAACAATTGCAGTTACATTAAGTTTATATTTCTGTGTATGTGCAGTCACATGCTGGAATTGGCATCCTAATACAGTATAAGAGAAGGATAGTGAATTTTCTTAGTGTAGTATGCAAGTCCTGAAGGTGGGACGTGTATTGTTTTGTTACAGAGAAGAAACGTCACATATATGATCAATATGGCAAAGAAGGCCTGGGACAGAACCAGCGCAGCCGCACTCGTTATCATGATGATTTCGACATGGGCTTTGGTTTCCCATTCACGTTCCGTGACCCTGAAGAAGTGTTCCGCGAGTTCTTCGGTGGGTCTCCATTTCAGGATCTCTTTGGGGGTAAGTCGAATTTCTGTTATAAATTAGTTCTTTTTACATCGTTTTTTGTGTAAAATAGTAGTAGTTGCTGTAGATAATTCGGGGTATCTAGAGTGAATGTTGTTTAGATGGTATTGATTATACCCAAGTTGTAACATTGTGGTTTTTTATTTAGTTGGGGTGTAAGTGCATGTTAAGAAAGTTTTCTCGTTATGAAAGTATTAATAATTGTAATGGTCATTCAAGAGTAATGTCATGCTACATCTAGATGTTTAATTATTTACTTTCAAATGTCTTCAAAATGAAATTAAAATGTGTAATGCAAAGAAGCTCTTTCTTAAAGAGATCAGTAATTTAAAACTTTGGGCATCACCATGCTTGCTAAATCTTCAGGTTAAAGTTAAACTATTTGTATGCTTAAAGCAAAATTTTTGGCCTGCATAAGCTGAGTTGTTTATAATCTTTTGTACTCTTTCTGCTGTTTTTCAACAGTTCTGTAATTCTTTGGCATTCCACATACATAGGGACTTTGAATGACCATTACATTAGCCTGCGTTTTGAAATGTAACATGTTTATCAGTGTTTTGTTTTAAACTGTCTTTACTTCATAAAAAAAGTTATTTTTTTTAGAGTAGCCTATAGTTAACTCCCAATTATCTGTGCTAATTTAGGTAGTTCATGCTGCTGATAATTCAAACGTGTATTCAGATAAACAATAATGACAATTAACATTACAGAAATGTTGCAATATCGTAAAATTGTTGCTATATATTCTTATTAAATAGAGGATGTCATAAAATAGATCTTGTAAAACCTTCTTAATGTAAGGTTTTACTGTTGTAATTTTAAAAAAATAATTTTTTAAGACATTACTGATAAGCCTCAAAGTTTATAAACAAAAGTAATCTGTACTTTCCATGTGAAACAAATGCTTCGTTTTAAATGTGATTTATACTTTACTGATAAAAAATTTCCGTATCTGATTGCCAGCAAGAAGTTGTACTATGTGAAGCATTGACAAGTTTTATCGACATAAACTATAACGCTGTGAGCCTTTTCTATACATGCGTCAGGTGTTTCAGTCAAGATTTTCCTTCTGAATTGGCACATTTTCCAGCGTAACAGGAGCTTCTTAAACAATTTTCGTAAATATTTCCTACTGCAGTTCAAAATACACCCCATCATCTTGCAAAGCCTTGTTTAACTTTTTCGAACATCGGAACAGTTTTCTGCACAAATAGCAGTAATATATTTTTACACCGACAATATTGCATGTAAAATTGTGTACTTCAATTAATTCCTGTGTTTTGTTTTCGTCACAGTAGGTTTCACTGTTGCTTCAGAAACCTTTGTTCCAAGACTCGTTGCTCTAACAATGATATAGACATAAGTCGGTTTGTGTAACTTTTTTTTTTGTTCTCAGAGAGAGAGAGCTTTCCTAATTATGCAAAATCATGTGCTTGACCTTATAATGAAGTACCATTACAACTCTGTTTTCATTATTTATTTTTTATGTCTGAGGAAAGTTATACCACTTAACAATATAATAAACTATATGATGTTTAAAATTTTATTGCAGTACTGAAGCACAAAGTTAAGTTTGTGAAACACTAATGTTATACTGTTCAACCTTTACTTTACCTCAGAAATTTTACAGAATGATTCTTGGCGACTATGAAAATTAATTTGCATATAGTAATATTTTTAATCCTGACTAATAAAACAAGTCATAAAGAAAAAATAACATTCTTAAACTGTTAAAAACCAACCTCCTCGATTTCCCACTGACAAATTCTATAAAAAAAACTTGTCATTCCCAAGAACGGCAACACTTCATACAATTGGGTCTCAACTATACTAACAACAGCTAGTTTATTTTAATTATTGTTGCAGAAGAATAAAATATGTAGTGTTAACTTGGTGTCAGGTTGTGTCGGAAGTGCTAGAGCGAAATGTGAAGTATTCTTAATTATATGGGCGTCACTTGGTAGCTAGCCCAGTCAAGTCAAGAGAGCACGTGTTCTGGGAGTATTAACGTATTCCTTGTTGGCAGCACCTCGTGTCTGCAATTTCAGATGGTACTGACTTGTTGCCATGTTGATAATACATGCTTATTGTACTTCCCCACCCTTGGCGGCTGAGTAACATACCGTTGTTAAGACTCAGAAATGAACTGGAGTTGGCATGCTCTCTCGATACGTAGAGTACTTGCAGCTTACATGCATATACAAGTAGCATTTAGCCATCTATATTTGGAGAAATAAAATGTAACTGACTAAAAGAAAATTTGTGATCCTCAAAAAGTTCCAAATATTACCGTTGGCTGTAATTAGATATGACTAAACACATTGAAAATACTCTGCATGTGTAGTTACAGTTCAGCACAGCTCAGCTCAGCTCAAGTCTGTATCATGAGGTACTGATGGTATCGTCTGCTGTGGTGCATCACAAAAACCATCAGTAATTTAATGGTTAATAACAATCGTACATGTACAGCAGTGAGAACAATTTTGCATGTTTTCTGTGAAAGTGAGTTTGTTAGTATTATTGTCTTCAGTTGCTCTGTTAACAGAACGTATGCATATAATTCTGGCGAAGGAAATAATCTACAGTTCTGGTCAGGTGTCGAGGTCAACGTTGTTTAATGTTATTAGTAGATCACACAGCTCCTGGTCCTACCTCAAGCTGCCAAGGGATGAGAAAGAGTGTGGGGTGAAAATGGAATTCGTAACATTATGAGCAGTTAAGAGAATGTTTGTGTATAATAGATATTCTGATAAATAATAATGTACACTATTAACTTATGTTCTCTCATAACAGTTAATTCCAGTTTGTAGCCCTTTGTGATAAATTAATTTTGTGGGACTTAAATATGTTTTAAAATATTTGCAAAATATTGTGGCATTGAATTGCCCCTCCCCTGCTCCTCCAGTTTCTGCTGACAGAGAAAAATATTTTAGTTCATTTAATAGTTACGCAGTTGTTTTCAGCAACTGGAAACAACATATTAGTAGTTATAGTGTAAAGTAGGCCACTAAAATATGCCCTTAACTTGTCACAGAAGCACATTTTTATAACATGACGTACTTTGTATTGAGTTACAGAATTTTGGTAACATAAAGATGTGTATGAGTGAAACATAATTCTGGGGGTACTGACATGTTTACAGATGCGCATCGGCGGCATGGTAATCGCCACTCGCACCCCCAGAACACAATCTCGTCACAGTTGTTTAGCCCGTTTGGCATGAGCCTGGGAACATCCTGCTTCGACGATTTGTTTGCGAACCACAATGGGGGAAGCCTGGGATTCACTTCATTCCAGTCATTTAACAGCAGTGTCTCGGGTGCAGGTAGTGGCGCTGGTGTCAAGAGGACCTCCACATCCACACGTTTCATTAATGGAAAGAAAATTACAACAAAGAGGTAAGTGTCAACCTTTTACAGAGCATTTCCGACATCACACTTTACTAAAAATTTTGTCGTTATGTGTCTAGGAATTAGTCTCTGTTTTCTATAAAAATATCTTTGAATGTGCAGTCTTGATTTAAAGGATATCAAAACCGTTATTTAGCAGCCTTAATTTAAACTATTTGCAATTACTTCTCTACAGATTTTGTTTAGGTGAACTGTGTGCAGCTATTTTTCTCTAGTTTGAGGAAAAGTGAACATGTTACAACTAAACTCTGTTTAAAAATTTTGGTAGGTATCAAACAATTCTGTCCTATATGTAAGTAGAAATGATGAAAAATATTTAAACTTACTGAAAGGAAAATTTGGAGAGGCCTACGTACATGGTGCATGAACTGTATTGTGGCATGTCGTGCATGTCCTTTCTTTTTACATGAAGCAGAATGTAGCAGGTTTATTAGAAACATTATTTTGGGGTACCTGCAAAATGGTTGAAAAGATAATTTTTTTAATGATACTTTAACTGCAAAAAATACTAAGTGGATTTCCACAACTGAAATTGTAAGGTCTGGGGTTACCATGGGAAAAAGACTATGAAAATTCTGCATGGAATGCCAGTTTAGCACACTGCAAATAGAGGCAATGTTGTTAGCATCTAGCGTGACAGCCTGACCCTGCTCTTATGTCTACGTGCATCGTAAGCGGAAACTCGCATCCTGTACGCAATACTTTTAAGTAGGAACCTCGTAACATGGTTTCAGTGTCTGATCTATTTTCTAAACAGTCACATTTACTTTTAAATAGAACTCACAAGGTTAAACAAAATTTATAATTCCATTTTTTTATTGTTTAATACAAATTTGATCATTATTTCACATATACATACTTTGTCCTCAAATTCGAGAGTTGAAATAACGGTTGACTCTGCTTGTACAACATAACATTAGAATTAACAAGAGTTCAGTGCCTCTATTATTTTACATTATGCTCCTGTGTGTTCATAAATGCCTGTACATTTAAGTTTTAACTGCCCTCTTGTATGCCTGTGGCCTGAGTACGAGCATTAGACATAGCAAGTTTTGTTTAGTTGAGAAGCTATTTACTCTGTGTTCACCACATTCGGAACTAGGTTGAGTATGAAAGCCTCGTACTTTGCTACCGTACTGGAATTTTCGTAGTTTGATGACATAGCAGCGGTAGCGAACGCAAATCTTGATTACGTTAGCACATCACATACGGTGGATGCCGCTTCATCGCGGTATCCTCCACTAGGAAAATGGCCGGTGATAAAAAATACGTTAGCACCACACAATTACTTAAATAAACAATATAATTAGATTTTTGTAGAATTATGTTGTTTAAGAGTCAAAATAAGTACAAAAACATTACTGAGAGCATAGTTCTGCACTTTTAAATATCCCCAAGCATAAATCTGTGTTGAATTTTCCATTTAGATTACGGAAGCTAGGAGGAATCTAAATAAAAATATTCACGTATCGAATGGCACTAGTGGCCGACAGTCGAACTATGTGGTCTGTTGTTGCTTTTGTAGTCAACAGGTGGCGCAGGGGTGTAAAAGATCAATATTTCAGACGTTAAAATAAGAACATAATACTCTATTGTAATATTACACTATTCTCCATTCACTCTAAGTTGAGTTCTGAAGTAAACAAATAATGTAATATCATTGCACTTCGCTAGCTTCTAATTGGCTCAATTTGTGTGTCGTGCCGACGTACTATTTCCAACGGACAAAAGTGTGTACAGTCGGCATCATAGAAAACAACAAAGCCGTATGTATTAAGATAATATTGTGCCGAAGAAATAATGTTGAAACTTCCAGATCATTTTTAATTTTGCATTTTGAACAGAAGAGATTTAATATTTAGAATGATTTTAAAGATATTACTCATCTTCCATGTGAAAATTAAAACTCATGCAAAATGTTTATTTTATAATTTGTAAATAAGTAATTTGTCTGAGTGATTACTTATTTTTACATATTGTTGTTGTAAATTATGTAAGCGTACTTTCTTGCCGTTACTATTTTCATAGGTAACAGAGCGTAGAGGCTCATTTAATGTAATATATATTTCAGTATGGTGATCATTGTCTGTTTTTTTCCCCCAGGATACAGGAGAATGGTAAAGAAACAACAATGACGTACGAAAATGATGTCCTAACCTCGAAGACTGTTAATGGTGTTCCTCAGTCACTTACCTACAGCTAAATGCAGCAAAGTTCCAGTGTTGGGGGGGAAACAACATTGACATTTTAGTACGGAATGAAATTTTTTGTTAATTGTTGCACTTGATGCAAAATACTTTAAATTATGGACAAATGAAGAAAATGTTGCCTTGTGGACCATTCATTACCTATTAAGTTTTCTTTCCTTTTGCACTTAGGTTAGAATGGCATGCAAGAGTGTTTGAAAGAAGAGATACATGCTCTGCAAGTGATCTATATGATGAATAAATGTTTGAACAATTTTGTTAAGAAAACTTATTTTTGTTTCTGTAGTAACATGTTATTTTCAATTTGTACTATCAAATGTATGTAACAATTTTGTATGGCAAAGAGAATGGAATTATTAGAAAGTTTTGTTAGAAATGTTGAATTAATAGTAAGCCACGTAATAAAGAAACATTTAACATTGGTCTTAAAATAATTCAGTTCACAATTTTGTATTCTTATAAAAGTTTTCATTAATATTTCTTGTGAATTGAAATGGTAGTGGCAAGTAATTTTTTGCTTTAAAATGTTTCGGAACCTAAGATAGAACTTTATATATGATAGGTTGATGAGACTCGTCTGTTCTTACCATAAACTGTATATGTCACCATTTTCTAATCTGTTGACATTATTTTGACAGTTTTTATTAGTCATTATCTTACTCACTCTCTTATAAAGTTTGTTTTGTATTTAGGATGGATTTTTACACATACACACAAGGGTTACTTGGGGCTTATCTACAACTGCATATGTTGTGTAATTCTGAAAAAGTAAATAAACAACTTAATGTTAAGTTTCAGGAGGTAAGTGGAAAGTTAGCAGATTGTGGGATCAAGTGGGTGGCTTCATGTTGATACAACTTAGACGTACAGTGCATAAAAAACAATTAGAATTAGAAAAATTTCAACTTGCAAATAGAAATAAAATGTACCAATACAAACATTAATGCAAGGATGTAAGCAAATAAACAGTATCTTCACTCTAATAATACGTAATCCTAAGGAGTCTGTTTAAATACAGAAATGTATTAATAAAAATGTACACATTCTGTATTAATATTTTATTCAGGTGAAGCAATTAAAAGTGTTTGACTGATAATTGCTATCTGAAATTTTTTGTAATTTGAAGTAAATGTTTAAAACAGTTGAAATTTTTATACTTGTGTGTCCAAGGAGGTGGAGTGAGCGAGAGAGATTTTGGACAGCGCTTAACATCTAGGACTCAGTACTGGCGGAGGATGACATGAGGCGAATATGGAGCAGTACCAGAGTGATAAGGGTGGGGGAAATGGGAGATCCCAGAGAAAACCCTACCAATGGCATCTTTCGGCACGATTCCTGATCCGGGGTCTGATGCCACCTGGAATCTAACCTGGATCGCCTTGGTGGGAGGTGAGTGGTTTGACCACTCGGCCACTGCTGCCCCACAATGAGGTGGAGATAAAGTCTTTAGTAACACACATATTTTGATCATTCTGAAAGTTTTCTTATGGGCAAATGGGTATATGCTTAATATTTTTTTAAGTTTTAATTTCCTAATAAATTTTATGTCCTCTTGAGGAGGATTCTGCTTTTGAATGTTTCACATGTTGTATAGGTCAGTAGGTTTTTATAAAACTGTACCATAAAAGTGCCATCCCTTCTAAAAAAAAAAAAAAAAAAAAAAAAAATGATGTACGAGATTGTTCAGATCTGGTCCACTTACATATCTGACTAGTTCGTAATGCCAAACCTTGTCCATGGTATAATTTTTCGTATGGGATGTCATTTTAAAATTTTAATTTGTTAATTTTATTCATAACTGTTTTTTTAGGTGACTGTTCTGTTGGTATTAAATTGACGTAACATTTTTGGAAGCATGTACACTTGCCCACTGTTATCAGTACTTAAAGTACATTTTTGTGATAGTGCACCGTTCAAAATTCTAAGTTTTATACAACGGTCAAGATGAAACAATCAAAAATAATATACACACTTTACTAACTTTCATAAAAAAATATAGTTTGTGTAAAGAGCCCTGTAGACATGCTAGTCCCAAGTGAGTAAATAATTCATATTTTACTATCAGCATAGTTTACAATGTCTTATTTTATTGTGAATTTAAGCTGAAGGTGAACTGTGTAGGTTTTTGCTTCACTTGCGTAATAAATTTGCTGCACCCTGTTGCGGATGGATTCTCATAGAAGTTCTGTGATAGGTATAGAAATGGAATCAGAATTATACGAGGCCAACTTTTCGTTCTCTATCGGCCCCTACCTCTGGCCCCTGTATGAGAGGGGACACGTCTCTTGTTCTATCAGTTACTACCTACGGGCCTAGCTCATATCTCCAACACATCAAGTGATAGTGTATTATCAATCCCTTTAGCACTGTGCCAAGCTTATACAGCCCTTTATTGGGAAGGAATTAGGGGTGTCCTCTAAATTGATTCCTTGAACCTTGTAATGTAGCACTGTCCAGCAGCTCAAAGGTGCTCCCGAATCCTCTCTGGGGCTGTGTTATCAATTTAGAAGTTGAGGGCGTGCTGTGCTGTCTTATATCCTCATGCCGTGATGCAAGGGGCAGGGCCCTAGTTGTTTACAAACAAAGTATGCCAACCATCAGCGCCTCACTAGTTCACAACAACCTGCAGGTCACTGTTACTTTCACATTTTCAATCTCCACCGTTAGTTCAGTGTTGTTAGTGTTTGTTCAGAGTTGTAAAGTTGTTGCATGTTAGCCTGTGATGAAATGTTACGTTTTTTTCCTTTGGAATGATGATTGTACTAAGTGGTTGTCTTAGGTGGCTGGCTAGGTGGATGTATTTTGCAATTTCTAAGGCCCAGAAGTGCACAATTGGTAAGAACGACAGTGAGCGCATTATGCCTCCAGCTAGCCAAAAGATGCAAGTTACTGACCTGGCGTGCAGTCAACTCGCATTTGTGAGACATTCAGTGGGGTCTATTTTATAATTTCATGATGTAATATTAAAGGTAAAAGTGTGTTGTATGCAACCATACCTGTTAAAAGATTCTGTGCGAAGATTTTCATACCTAAAAGGGATCACAAAAGCACCTATTCTTTTGCAATTTTTGGCAGTGCAAAACTTAACTTGGAGAACGTACGTGGAGGACCTGGAATTGTTGTACACTGGTGTAACGTTCTTTAAATGCTATTCTTAAACAGACATAATTTACGCACGCGAAGCAGTTTTAGAATAATCTTATAACATTTGAAGTTTTACACAGCTCGGCAGCCTGGGCAGGCCACTACTCAAATGATACAGTAAAACCATGTTAAAGAAGTTTTTAAGTTTATACCAAATACAATGTGTAATTTGATCCTTTTAAAAGTTTTTGTGATTTATAACAGTACACTATACAAAAAATGTGAAAGTTTTACTTCTAAACTCTGAAAAAACTGGAACGTGGCATCTTCATATATTACTCATATATTTTAATTTTTTTTTTTTAATATTTTTGTAATATTTTTAACATCAACATGGATTAAGTAAATATATCCAGCCAGACAACTAAGATTATATTTTGTGTGATATATTGTTGGTTTCCATTAGCTGCAACTTTTTGTTTTTATGTCTAATTTTAATATATCAATGATGTTTGCTAGCTATTATTTAAGGAATTCAGGATGGTGTGGTATTATAGGATTTATCTTAGTGTTCTATGCAGTCACTTAAGTGGCTGTACTAAGCCATGTTAAATATATAAAGTACAATATTTTTTTTACCAGTGCCATAGTTTCTTCCTGCCATTTGAATTTGTTTCATGAATGCAGCATGATAATCCGAATTAACTTTCTGTAGGCAATTACTAAACATTCTGTCCTTATGATTTACAATACTACAAATTTCAGTGGCAAATTATTTATTTTATTGACACATGCACAAAGCAGATTTGAACAAAAGTAAAAAAGGATGTCCTAATTAACAATACACACTTTACTTTGAAAGTGCCAAGGGCTCTGGAGGAGTAATGGAATGGGAAATAAATGGCTAAAGTGGCAAGTGTGGGAGGGCTTATTACAACAAACTGAAACGCAACCTCAGTTGTATCATGTAATTATAATTCATTACGATATGCTAGATATAGTTCTCTCCATTTATGCAGATTTTTTAATCCACTTAATCCACTTAATCCATTTGTCCATTTCTCCATTTATCCTGGAACAAAATATTTGTATGAAGTACGACACAACAATTTAACTCCTAGATTTTTTTAGATTAATACTATTGTGTTTGGTAATGATTTATTTTTCACCTTTAATAGTAGGGGTACTGAACAAAACAGGGGGGAAAAAAACTGAAAATGATTATTTGCTGTTAGTATGTATTCGGTCTAGAATATTGAGTGCTGCAGTTTTGATAAGTACAATATTCAGATCTTGACAAGGCATGTAGTATATTTCAGATGTATTTCCAGACAGGTTATGTTACTTTTAATTAGAAGTGCCAAGGGCATGCAACACTAGATAACCATTAGGAAAATGTGAGTGTACAATGTTCCCAAATGCACCATTTCTCACTACTCACAGCTTTCAACGCCACGTGAACCAAACATAGAAATACTTCAACCACACACATTTATGACTTACTACCTTAAAAAAAACACACACCATGGTAGCTATTACTCTAGAACTTTTTTACTATGTCTGGTTTGGCTATGTGCATGTGCTTATAGAGTAATTTAACCACAAATCACTTGAAATAAACCTGTACATTTCAGGTACACTAGTAGTCCATATTAATACACAATAATTCAACAGTAAAAAAATTGCAAATGAATACAATTTTGCAACACACTGCAGGTATATAGGCAATCCAGTATAAATTAATGCCTAATACAATTTTACAAACTGCTTCCAAATAAATGTAAAACCATAACACATTAATAATTTCAGGCAACTTGTATATCATACTAGAGTCTAATAAAATCAATTCAACAGAATTTTATTTAACAAACTGATGACCTCAACACAGTTTTAGAATATTATGACCACAACTGCTATTTAACTGTCAGCACAGTTTCTAGCCTCGCCTGGTTTACCAGGTCCCCTTTTCTTTTCAAACACAGGTACACCATTTACATGAACATTGCTATCTGACAACCTGTCCTGTCGTTATTTTCAAACTCCACAGAAGACAAACTTAGCATCAACAGCACATTGTTTCATCAGTCTTAGAAAAATGGGAAAACAAGACTCTCTGATCGCGTCCAGTGTTGCCTTCAGTTTCGAACTACCCACAGTTCACAGTTAATGTAACGGGCAGATACTACCTTAATTCCTTGTAGGGGATGAATAGGGAGTTAGGTATGCATATCATTGGCGTCTGCCCTATTTGACACTTTCCTGTAGCCTACTCGGAACACTAAGGCTGCCAGCAGAATTTGTCCTGTCCAAATTATCAGACGTGGCCGTGAATGTTTGCGTGCAACAAACTGGAGCACGATCAGTTGTTAAATTCTTTAGTTACACAGTGGAATCCCCAGACTGCCACTTCTTGAATCCGACACACCTGCACTCGCAGTCCATTCAGTTACGGGCGGTCTACACTCAACGAAGTTTAATCTAACAACCACACCAAGAAAACACAGCCTGGCAGGCTCGAGGCCCATGCCATACCACTGCCACCAGTGACTCACCTTCTAAGTCCCTTCTCCTGGCCATGCCTGTCTTCCGTTCCCTTCCGAGAGGGAGAAGCGACAGTGGTGTGGACAAGCAACTATTAGCCAGCACTTACGTCATGGCAACTGATAACTACTGAACTCTACTCCTACATTCATATTCTAACCTAACCAAACCAACTCGACCCGACCATGGCACAATATTAAATGTACGTACTGTGTGTCTATCCTGTAGTAACTGCTTTGCAAAATGGATAGAAGTGGGCATGTAAATTAATTATTCAGTATAAAGGTACACATTGATTTTTATTTCCATGGATCGTATATTGGGCATCCGTAAATGTTGACTTTGTATTTGATTGAAATTAGTCAACAACGTTACTATCCTAAATGCTGCTAGACATTTGACTAAGTGTTCAAAGCGGGTTTTAGTTTCAGGTTTGAAAGTCTTTAATAATGTAGCTCTTTGTCCTTAGGTGTATGTGGTATGGGTAATTAAAGTAAATTGTTACTCACACTTGTTTACTTGGATTTCTTATCCTAGCATCTGTGAGAAACATGAAGTGCTCTGGATGAATTTAATATGTTAGTCAGTGAGTTGTCTGTTGATTTTGGCTGCAGTACAATAAGTGTGTTCTTTGATAATGAAAATAACTTAGTTTTCAGGATATTAAAAATAACCTTAAAAGATTCCTTAGCAATGTGGACCTCGCAAAGATTAACAAATAGTAAGTTGGTGGTGGCATATGTGTAGATTCGACAGGTACTGAGCCCCACTGAAAATATTTGACATGTATAACCTTGCTTGCACCAGTGCTCTGAGGAAATCCCTTAATGAAATGTTGCAAAGATGGAATGAGGGTTTGTTTGAAACCTATCAGGACGTCAAGTCAAATAGGCACTGCTTGTGCTACTGGTACCCAATGGGCATTTTGATATAGTATATCCCACAAATGAGTGCACTTTTTTACAGCGGCAAACACTATTTTAAAAACTACTGTAAATCCAACTTTTGTGTGACCATGAAATTGCTTACTCAGTGAGTGTATGAAGGTGTTAGGAAATGAATTTCTACAGTAAAAGGAAAGCAAACCTCTGTGATTGGTTGAGCTATACACAAATAGTTGTAAAACTGAATTTGCATTTCTGAAGTTGCTGTTAAAGAAGCGTGAAGTTTTGATGCTGTCTCACATTTGCAGTTACACAATAAGGCAGTTTTGATCTTGGGAGGCATTGACAGTTGTATTGGAGAACAGATTGAGTTGCAAGACTCCCATAATGTGGAGTCTTAATTATATATTATTGTATTACTACTCACCTTTTGTGTAGAATGAGTACACAGGCATTCTTACAGGAGTGTGTTTAAAGAAGCTACTTGCTCATCTAATGTGTAAGCAAAACATTAATTGCACTATTTTAGATAGGTAGTGTTTTGCCACTGCAGCATAATTGCTGTGAATATTTGAAACTATGTATTCAAGTTTATGCGTAGTGTCATTGTGCAGTGGTGTTTTATCTGTATTAAAATACACACCCTTGTTTAGGTATAAACATCATGACCATTATATCCAGACAGTAGAGTATACTGAAACACTGGAAATTTAGCAATTGTGTGCAAAATTTATGACGCTTCTCAAATGTGTACCCATTTTTAAACATTGATGTAAACAGAATGTCACAGTCAACACACAGATATAAAATTGCTCATTTTTGTAATTTGATGATTATTAGTGTCCCACATTTTGTTCGAATGAAGTAAATATGCAGTAGTCAGTAGTTTTTATTTTCAAATTATGCACAAATATTTTTTCCTTTAAGAAGAGCCTTAAGTGTAAACAAGTTTTGCTGCTTCCATTTTTGGGCTCCGTTGAGGCATTTTTGAGAGTACGGAAGTTGCAATGCACAATTTGCAAGTATTGAGGCATGTGTGATTCTATTATTTTATTTGATATTTGTATAGCTACATAAATTGTTTTAATTGTGGATTGGAAAATTAACTAAATTTGTAGTTCATATATAATTTATCAAACAACAAGACTGCAAAATATTATTGATTTATATTCCTTGCTTTTGAAACACTTCACTGTAAACATTCAGTAAGTGTAGGATTGAGGGTTTTACTATTGCTGTAGGGTTGTAAAATATTTCAACAGCTAAAAAAGTTTGGTTTGCAATGGAGGGTGGTAGCCTCCCTATGGTTAGCAGCAAACATTGTCTTTGTAACTATTGCTTGTTATACAAGCTTTAATTAAACTTTTACCAGAAAAAGAGTTTTGAGTGTGCATGTTATTTTCCATTTTCCATTAATTAATTTTGTATATATTGTTTTCAAGAAGAAAAGAGTGCCAATTGCTCATTTCTTTTTCCTTGAGTGTCTGAAGTTTCATGTATATATGATTCCTTCTTTTTCTCAAAATGACCACTTTGTTTTAATAGTTAACTAAAATTGAAAAAAATTAAGTTGATTCTTGTCAAACTTTGAGTTTATTTAAAGAAACTTACTGAAATTAGTGTTTTGAACACTAGTTTTTACAGTGTTCTGTAGTAAGTATTGTGCCAGATATACTGCATAGACAGTTTCCAAGAATATTAATTTGATATTTCTCTGTTTTCAGTTTGCTCTCAAACTAGTTACATTGGAATAGCAGTATGAAGTGGGTGTTAATAGTGGTATCATTGTATGACATTAACTGTTGTCATATTAACATTATTTCAAGAAATACCTTGTTTTTTTAATGGGAGAAAAATTAATTTGTTGTAAATATTCTGCAAGTTAATTGTAATGCTGCTTTTCATATTTAAATGTTTGAGAGGTGGTGTATTAAAATAAGTATTGTTGCAATTAATTTTAAGTGTAGAGTAAGAAAATTAAACAGTGACAAAAATATTTTTTCTCAGTCTTTTTATTGCTTCGAGACTCCTTTCCATTTTTGTATGTCAAGTGTAAAAATTGATTCAGTGTGTTAATGAGAATTTGAATATTTGATTTAAATATAACACTCTTCACAATTCTTTTAGTATTCTACCAAAATATGTTACATAATTTTAATGAGATGCAAAGTTCTTTAGTTAATATTTTGGATTTAATGACCAACATTTTTACATTTGTGTAAAAAAAAATATTTTCATAAATTACACATTTTGTTGAAAAAGTATAGACTGTCAGTTTTCGAACCATTGAAGGACATTCTGATGGAAAGGGAGGTAAGTTCGGAGAGTGTTAACCCTTTGGTTAGTATAAACGTACATTTACGAGCATATGTTTACTGCCCGAGAGAGTACAACCGTAAATATACGTTTTTAACTTTGCCTTCGTTAGTATGGCCGTAAATGTACGTTAATTCGATCGTATCGCATATTGTGCTATCTGTTGACTTTCCTACGACGTATACAAATAGTTTCCGATGTATTCACGAGATAGCAGCACACTTCGAGCCACATATATCGATATGCGCAGTTGAATTAGAACGGCCGAAATATAAGACAATGGCAGTGTTGTTGCTGCTATCTCTAGTGTGCGCGGTGAAGTAATCGAGTAGTTATTGACAGACGCACTAGATCGCATTACAATTCACGTCACACCAGATAAAAGCAACTTTCGTTTATGTAGTAAATTACAGTATATAGTTTTCGCGCCAAAGAGTGACTGTGTATTTTTATTTCCTTTCACGTTACTTTTTAGTGTTTTTTTTATAATGGCGACGTCTCGTAAAAGACAGAAACTTTCAGATAAGGAAATAA
>PNEQ01094927.1:0-23737 GCA_003012365.1 Medauroidea extradentata
AATATGCATTTTTACGAGTGTCCTATTAAAGTAAAAATCACGATGATAGGCCGTCGGGTTCGAGCACTATCAACGTTTCTTCGGAAACACATTTCACCCCTTTTCACCCCCTTAGAGGTCGAATTTCGAAAAATCCCTTCTTAGTGCTCGCCTACGACCTGAAGGGAACCCCCACAAAAAATTTCACGATTCTAGGTCCCGTGGTTTGGGCTGCAGTTTGATATGTCAGTCAGTCAGTCAGTCAGTCAGTCAATCAGTCACCTTTCATTTTTATATATATAGATTAAAGCACTCACAAGTTTCCACCAGTCTGATCGAAGACTGAATCAGGACTGGTCAGTTAAGAGTATCATCCCTATCTTCCTCTGCTCGAGCTTGATGTTCACTGTATAGTTCTAATATGGTAGAGTTGTCTACAAGATACTTCTCGCAGACCTCCCGAGTGTGCAAACACTCTTGGCTATAGCGTTACCATCCAGTCTACTTGGAAATACTAAAAACACCTGGCTTAACTCATATTTCTAGCATGCTTCGAGTGCGTTTCCTGAACGTTGTTGCCAAATAACTGTCTTCTAGGGCGTTTTACACATTGAAAACCTTCGTCTGAGAATCTGTATAAAAATTCTGAAAATAAGAGTGAGTTATACAGACCTTAAGACACTGTAATTTGAGTTTGAACAGCTCAATGGCTGCTTTGCAAAGCATCGTCAATGTGAGTTCTTTTTTTAACCCATTGCGATTGAACACACACTTATTGAATACACTTTAAAACACCTGTATATAGCCTGTTTCACTGTGCTTAGTTCATGTGAACTATGTATACGTACATATGTATATAAATACACTAAAAATATTGATGTGTGCTTGCATACTTGCATAACTAGACTGTTACGTTGTTCTTGTGTTACATGACCAAATTGAACGCTGACATATTGCAGCCGAACATAGGGAATTATGTAATTTAGCTGGAGTGGGGGAAACTATATATTTTTCCAGCAAATATTATTGGTATTGTACATCGAATGTTACGGGCTGCAATATGGCGCTGTTCAATTTGAGCACACATAGAGATAGGCCGTCAGCATTGTTCTTGCGAATCTTGGCTTGCATGTGTACCTGCATGTATAAACGTATGTTTGTGTAAGTCTCTATGATAACATGCAAGTGTGTATTTGTTTTCTGTATGCCCATATGTGTATATTTAAATAAACGTGTACGAGAAGATATATGAAAGTGCATATGTGCGTACATGTAGGCACTATTTTGGAAAATAAATCAGATATTAGCTCAGTTTTGGAATTTCAGACTAAACCCTCTGTGCAAATTTATTTCTAGCACTATGATTAGTGGAACTTTTGGGTAAAATGTGTTCATGTTAACTGTAAATTAAGTTAGTTGCGTTGATGATCTGAGGTACAGCTGTACAATCTTTTTTACTCATGTTACTTTGTCACCTTTTTGAGAGTAGTAAGTATTTTGGAAGTTTTTGTTATTTTTAAATAATTTAGTGACTGTATATAACTGCAGGCCCATTGTTTTGTTGCCTGTATTCTCCAAAATATTGGAAAAAATATTATATAATCAATTGATAGGATTTCTAAACAAAAATAATATAATCTCACCCTGTCAGTTTGGGTTCTTAAAAATAAGTGTACAGAACATGCACTATATAATTTTGTCAGTAAAACTGCTGAAGCACTGGATAGTAAACTAAACTATTTATATGTTTATAAATGCACGAACTAAACAATTCAAATAAATAACACATCGGGAATAGTCACTTTTCTATTTTTTTTTTCTCTTTTGTTGTACATGAGAATTGATTCTGATATTTCTTAAATAAAATTTGCTACTCCTTTTCTTAAATGTGTCAAATGAACTATACAAGGCATGTATTTTTGTGTTAATGCCAAAGTTATATAACAATAAACGAATAGAATAACAATTATTTGGCGAGTTGTTGAAGGAAGTCAATATTACGGAGGAGTGGAGGAGAAAGTTTGTGTGTGTTGTTGGCAGAGGGCAAGTCGCTGGCAGCATCGCGCGACTGCAAGTTCATCGAGACATCGAGCGGCATCCAGCACAACGTTGACGAGCTGCTGGTTGGCGTGTTGAAGCAGATACGTCTACGTGAGAGCCGCGAGCGCAAGAGGCAGATGCGACGAGGCAGCAAGAGCGGCGGCAGCAAGTCGTCTAGGCTCCACGGCTCTCGCACCTCGCTCTCGCTCAATATCGCGCGCGAGATCCTCAGCAAGATGTGCCTCAACGACAGCAAGTCCAAGTCCTGCGAGAACCTACATGTTCTGTGAGAATCCGTCTCCCGGCCCCCTCCCCCGGCTGCACCCCCTATCCCTCCCAGGCGGCGAAATGTGCCTCGGCGACGAGTCCAACTCCTGCTCCAACCTGGCGGCCATTCCACGCGCTTCCAAGTCACGTACGTCTAACTCTGCACTGCACCTCGGTAAGATGAGACTCAGCAGTCGACTATCCAGTCCTGTGAGACCCCACTTTTACTGTGAGTCGCTCGCCAGCCGCCAGTGCTGCAGGATAAGTCCTCAAGTATAAGTCCAGCACAAACCAGCATGCACTGTGGGTCGATGCCCACCTCAACTTGTTGGACCTCGGTGATGCATGCTAGATCCTCGAGCCCATGTCCTACAAGAACCTGCATGACTCCGCACCTCAGCTTACTGGTCCTAGAAGCTGCACACTAGATCCTCAAGTCTTAGTCCTACGATAACTAGCGTGTACTGTGGCTCTGTCATCACCTCAGTTCGCTGGCCCTAGATCATGTACGATAGTTCCTCATGTTCAAGTCCTACGAGAACCGCACATACTGATATACTGTTGATTTCTCTACTTCTAAGCCTCTTGGCACTTGATGCTGCACGATAGATTCTCAATGTCAGATCCTATGAGAACCCGCAAGGCCTGTGGATCTGTCTCCATCTCAGCTCCTTGGCCTTAAATGCCCAATTCTTACGATAACGCGCACATAACTGGATGGCTCCAAACCACAGCTCGCTGGCTCTATATGCTGCATAATAGATACTCAAGCCCAAATTCTAAGAAAACCTGCAAGGACTGTACATCTGTCTTCACCTCAGCTGGCTGGCCCTAGATCATGCACGTTATTTCCTCATGTCCAAGTCCTACGAGATCGCGCACATACTCTGGATCGCTCCCCATCTCAGCTCTTTGGCCCTAGATGCTGCACGATAGATCCTCAAGCCCAAATTCTATGAGGACCCGCATGGACTGTGGATCGGTCTTCTCTCAGCTCGGTGGCCATAGATGCTGCGCGCTAGTTCCTTAAATCCAAGTCCTTCGAGAACCCGCACGCACTGTAGGCCGCTACCCACCTCAGCTCCGCCCTGGCCCTCAATGTTTTACGATGAGACCCTTAGGCCCAACTCATGATACGTGTCACCTTCACTTCAGTCATTTGCCTGGTCAGTGTTGCGAGATTGTACATACTGCTGAAAAGATTTTTACAAGTTACGCGCCACACTGTTATTATAAACATCCTGGGACGCTATGAAAATCCATTACTTGGTTTCAGTGAATATCAGGTGTGGAAAGTGTTTGTACTTTAATGAATGAATCGTCCCAAATAGTAGCAGAAATTGTATATACTTATATTTGAAAATGCTGTCCCGGCACTTCTGACAGCGCTATTGATTTACATTGCGCGAGTCAATTTTGTGGCCGGCTGAGCTTCCAAAACTTTAGTGTCCATATTGTGATCATCTAAACTCTTTAACTTGCAATGGATAGATAAGCACCCCGACATAATTGTTTGTGTTAATTTTGTTTAACCCTTAATTGTCGTATTTTCTTTTTTATTTACTTATTATATCAAACATTTTTCTACCGGTTTCCTTGAACCACGTATCCATTTTTGTCATTCATCATTAACTTATTATGAAAATTATACAACACGTTGTCATTATGGTTTCTACATTAGGTTTTATTATAAAAAACAGAGCGCAAAATATTGCGTAACACATTTGCTGTAGATGGTATTGTTTGAAAATTTTAATTATTTATTCTTATGAAATCGTTAGGCGCTGTTTACTATCCAATACCGTCGGCTCTTACTGCTTATGACATTCCGAAGTGTTAACGTTTTTACACAAAATTGAGGATTAAGTAACTGTGCGTTTTTGCAGCAGAGATTTCGATGAAGTTTCTAAAAGTAAACTTATAAAGAAATATTTATGGAATCAAAAGATCAAGAGTCGAACTATCTTAATAATTATTGGCTACATACTCTTATACTTCAATAAAATTACATTTTGATCTCTACCTTTGTGTGAAACAAGTGGCAGCTAGGTAAAACTTTTACAGCTCATACGATGCTCAAAATATTTTCGCGTGGATGTAAAATTGTTACTGAAATCTACTTGGCCTTAAAGCTAGAAAATTAATTAATAATTACACAGTAAAATTTTTTTTTACTTAAAACTAAGCTTAATGTTTAAAAATCATGTCTTCTTAAACCTTCACGTTTCTATTACAGTCGTCCATTAGGTAGGTGGCTAAAAATTATATTATTGAATTCCATGTTTGAACTGCATTAAATTATTCATATCACTAGACATTTATACTATGAAAAACTTTTCTCAATTTACAAATGCACCCACTTCAAACATGTGCTACCCAGGAGCGCACAAATTATGCTCAAACACAAGTTCTCATCATCGTCAATGATTCAGGGAATCACAATATCGGAAAGGGCCTATTTTGGGATCTGAATTTCACCTTTTCTCTGTCGGCGATTAATGCTGTGCATGTTCCACAGGAGGCTGGTCATACGTATGACCAGAGCTGTATAATAAATGGTTCTCTTATCCTCTGTGTTGAATTCACTGTTAAACATTCCTTCTGCTGTGTGTTGTGAACGGTTCATCAATCTATAAACGGAAACCAAGCTCACAGCTAAGTGGTCTTCGTAATTAAATTAGTACTGATTCAGTATAAGTACAGAACTGGTTAATGTATATTTTTGTGACTCATGAAGCTATGGATTAATGTGGAACTTAAGAGGTTAAAAAGAGGAGCCAATTAGAAGGTTAATGGTGCACATTTGTTTTATTTCTCTATAGTTCTGGTGAGTTTCCTTTTAAAGACATAACGTTAGGGTATTAGAGAAGTTACAGACTATTTCATCTCATTGTAAATTGCATGTAAATATTGTCCTGTTACTATGTTGTGGTTATTGTTTTATGTGTGTTTACCGAACACAGTGTTGACGTTACCAATAGTCAAAATAATGTAATGTTTCATGTATAATGTTGCACTGTTACAACAGCTGACATCTTGTTTTATTTATATTTCCTTGTGCTAAGGTACCTATGTTTTCTCAGAATCAATGTATAGGTTATTACTGAAGAAACCATTTTTGTTAATATTTTCGTAAATTAAGCTTTATTTTCATCCATTTATCTTTCTAACATTATTGTAGAATCCATACATACTTGTTCAGAAGCATTGTATTATCCTAAAATGACACAAATATTTATATAAAACGTTATACATTTATGCATATTTTCATAGTTGAGGCATATGGTCATGTTGACATTTCTTTGCACGCTTTGCCTAAAAGCAAATGTAAGTTTCAGCCTTGTTTTACAGACATGGTTCCTCCTGAAGGTGTCTTACATTTATATCATCAGCGTTAAAATGTTTATCGTTTTTATCATCTTCGTTGCTTGAACCAGTTCATACAATTAAAAAGCAAACTGTATACCTATAGATAGGGAAACTGATTGATAAGAATAAATATTTTTCTTCAAAGTGGATTCTAACTTCCATTTTTTTATTCGTAGTTTATATGAGCCAAAATATTTATAAAGTTTGCTCAGTGCAATTACTAGTGACAAACCCATTGTAGAAAACATTGTCTTAAAAAAGTATGAATGTGAAAATGGTGTAACACACGAAGCAAAGGTAAAATTATTTTTTATAATTACCGATGTTCAGATTTTTGCGCGTCTACTTCTATGCTTCAGTATAGTGACCAAACATATTATACCAGATCCTCGTCACGAAATATTAATTCCAAGCTACATTTGAAACGCTTTAAATATCATCGCATGACTTGGCTAGTGTTAAACGAAGTTCTTTCACCGAAGTGTTTAGCTAGAATCATACGATGTACCACAGTGGAAACTAATAAATATCACAGATTTATTACCGGCGTGGATATTTGGAAGACCATAGAATATGAGTGTTCTGTCATCACTCCTATGTCTTCAGAGCTTTCAGAATGTAAACTACAGAGTTTATGCCTTCGTAAAATGTACCCATAAATGTCGATCTATTTATTAACGAAGCCCAAGACGGGTACGTGTATACAATTTATGGGTAGTGTGCGGACTGGAAAAACACTTTACACAGTTTTGATGCCATGTCTAGTGAAGAGAAGCCAAGAGAGGGAAATCAGAAATTTAAATTTTGTTAATAATATAGTTCATGACAAATGCAATTGTCTCAACTGTAACTTTCACGGTTCGAATTTTACTCACAAAGCACCTGATTTTTAATTTGTAGATGATTCCGTTGCATTACTACAGTTAGCATTTTAAAATAAATCAAGCTGATCACGAGTATAACCACTGCGGGAAAAGCAATGTTCAACCACTAATCAAATAAAGGGGTTACATAAACACGTAAATCAACCAACCAAAATATCTTCAAATATTTTTAACAATTCACAAATATAAGAAATCGCAATATAAATTAAGAAAAAATTATGACACTATTAACGATAGCTCTCATCCTAGAGTTTACCTTAGTGAGATATCTATACGCGTAGAATATCGCGTCTTGGGACAAAGCACCATCTTTTATTTTTATAGTTAGTAATGGCGACATAAAACAAGTACAAAAAAGTAAGCAGTCAACACAGCGCATTCATTGTTATAACGACACATGTCCACATTATTCAACTTTACAAGAAAGCGAAAAAGCTGGATATGTTGGGATAGTAACAAAAATGAAATATGGCAGCATTATTATTGTTCATCATTTTAACTGTCAAACATTCAATACTAATATGAAGTGTGTGTGTGTGTGTGTATATATATATATATATATATATATATATATATATATATATATATACACATTCCGTTCGTTATTAATAAAACAATTGTCATATCTAGTTACAAGCCTTCCAAGGGATAGCAAATATAGCGTTAATGTTATGAATGAACAATTTTGGTGGGTTGGCCATTTCTGATTTTGAATAATAGCAAAAATGTTTGCGTGTTTTTTAAAAGGGACATGCATTTTTTTGGCTAAATCTAACTATATATTCGTCTGTAACTCACCAACCTTGAAAATAGGTTTAGCTCATTTTCCTTGATCATCAGCAATACAGTTACACAAATTCTTCTGCTACGTGCGAGAGTAAATAATTCTGCACATTTAACCATTACATTTTCATAAAGGATTTAGTTTTCTACGAACATTTTGCTTCTCTCGCATGTTTACGCATCTAAAAACTACTACAAGATCGTGTTTATAGGGCATTGGTAGAAGTTATCTCTTTTCCACATGAAATTATAAAGCCCTCTCTCCAACACCACCTAAACCAGCGATGTTGGGACATAAATGCCACAATAATAAAGTTCAGCAGCACCAGAAGCTAATATCAGCACTCAGGTATGGTACACAAAGTACAAAAGGAAGAAAGCACACGAAGGATTTTCAATGGCAAAATCTGATGCATTGAGACGCTGTTCGTGAAGCTGAGACATAATTTCGCCGCTGGTGCTTCTATGTAGATTGCACCAGCAGCTGTCTGGAAGTTTAAATATAAACTGCCTTGCCATGACAATTATAAACCCTGCCGGCACAAGTTAACATAGTGATTTGGCCCTTTTTTTTCTAAATAATTAAGTTTATGCCCAAACAAGTTCTATAGCGGACCAAAAACATCGGCATACGGTATTTTATACTTGAACTAAATAAATTCCACATATCTGAAGACACAACACATTCGCGCAATGTATAAATTACTGTAGGTGTTAACAGTTTGTAACTACTTAGTTTTAACCACCGATAAATATTAACAATCCACTTATCACCGAATCGGCACGCCATACGGTCGTGGCAGATGGCAGAAATAAATTCTGGTGAAAAAAAAAAAAAGAACCTGTTTTCGAAGTTTCACAAACTTTGAAAATACTTCTGTGCTGGCACAACATTCCATGAAAAGTTTCGGCTTTTACTTAACTCTGTTTGCTCATCCTTAACAGCAGATTTATGCAACAGATTTATGTGATTATCCTTTATACAATATAACTCACATAATTTTCAACTATTACATGACTAACATAAAAGTTACGAAATTTCTTCTCTCAGATAATAAAATGCAAAATCTAATAAAATGACAAAGATAGGTATCGAAAAATATTGCACATACCGCAAAAAAATACTAGTCATCTTGTCTTGCAAAATTTGGCAATTTCAATTGAAGATGCTCGACAATTTCAAATTTTGTACTACTATTTTAATGTCAGTCGACAGGCCCTTTAGCAATTTGTAACGATACTCCTTGTTTACAGTTGAATAAAATTATGCCTGTTCCTTTATTACCCTCAGCAAAGAAACGTCCTTTATTAAATGCATTAGCTCTGTAGTAGATTCACATCATTTTTGTTCAGTCTCATAGTAACACTTATTTTAGCGTGTAAACCAACGGAAGGGAATTCAGAGTGGTTTCTCACGCATGTCACTTTCGGAATATATTTAAAAACTTGCTCTGTAATATTTCTTTTCTACTTTTACATTAGCTCTAGTAAGAAATAATTTAACAGAGTTACTTTCTTCATAATGCCACACACTTATACGACAGCCTTTTGGAGTCTTGTCGTTTTCTAATAATGCAATCAAGTGTAACGTGAAATAAATTCTAGCGTTTTAGTCATGGAGCTATTGAAAGTTAAGGTCAACCAGAATCGATCTAATTTACACAGTAGTGAAGCATAATTGGACAGTGTTATGCCATCATTATATATTTGTGTAAGATATTCTTCAGCATTGAATCAGGTCTACAAATAGGTTTGCAGCCCTGCATCACGTTGTTATAAATATTGACTTATAGGAATAAAATAATTTGTAAAATTATTTCAAATCTGGAAAAGTTTTAGCGTGTTTTACTTATACCTTACGATTGGCACATAGTCTACAGATGGATAACACAGTCCAATAGTAAACGTAAAAACCAGCATCTTATCTTTATCATTTTTCACTCCTAGATTTTCGAACTTCGTAATTTTGTAATGTTATGTTGTCGTGTTGACAGTTTGCATGCATGTTTCTCATTTCTTCTGCTTCAACCTCGGCGATCTTTTAAAATTAAACTATCTCGCTTGTCTAGCGTTCCTCGATTCTGGTCCCGTGTTGATAACTCCATGATAGTAACGAACGTTGTTAGATTAGATCCATACCTGGTAGTTGTTAAGTGTTGTGTGTCACTGTGCGACATTTGTTGGCTTTCGTGTGAGATGTATATATGTTTCTACTGGGATGACATTATGTGTAAGTGACCTAAACTTGTGCAGCTGTAATTTGTTCATACTTGTGAAGGAAGTTCTTGTTGTAAAGGTGGGTGCACGCATTAGACGGTTTGTTATAATTTGCGTGTTCAGTTATTTGTAACGTAATTGTTATATATTTTATCATCGTCAAATGTGTAGGTTGTCAGAATGTCAGGGAGAAATGTTTATAGCGATAATGTTATTGCTAGGGACCCTGTTTTTTCTCGAAAAGAATTTTGCCCCAGTTTGTTTCAGTGCCTTATGTGCACGTCTACAATTTTGCTTCACAGTTATTGGCAGCAAGTCTTTGTAAAGTGACGTATATCATCTGACTGAGCCAATTACAATAACGTTCCTGCAACAACATACGCCTGCGATTTGCCGGTAGAATCTCAAGGCTCGTGTCAGTTAAAATATCCAATCACTGACCACGAAGCAAAACTGCATATGTGCACGTAAGGAATGGAAACAAAGTGAGGCAAAATTCTTTTCGCGAAAAAACAGGGTCCCTGGATTACTAACCATAAAATAGTGAACCTAAGCAAGAATCACGCAAGTTACGTCAGCAAGCCTAGTGCGATTACATTTGCATGGTTTTCAATGAAATAAGGATGTTTAGGTTATTGGTTTATGTCATTTGTCCGGCAACGCAGTTCACTTCTTTTTTGTGTGATAAGAGAGAAGTGCGAGATTAATGCATAGATATTTTGTCAGTAACTTCTTAGGAGTATCCCTAAATGTGACATGAGAATCAGAAACGTTACAACGAACAAGTAACTTCAAGAATGCTTCAAATTATTACAGTTCAGCACTCAAATCCCTATTAGTGAACGTTTCCATGAAAGGTTCTTTCACAAATAGAGCTTGTGTGATGTATGTTATTGTTTCATAAGTTAAGTTCCATATTTGTCCGTATATAAAAAATGGATGTTGGTCGAATTGCGAACATACCCCCTCCTAATGCCCTATGTGGAAGTTATGTATAGAAGTTAATGTGCTGTAGTGCCATTAAGTGGCGAGTTATAGTAAAATATATGTCGCTAAAATATTATCCGTGTTAAAATACGTAAAATAATGGCGATCGGTTGGACGGAATAGAAGTTGATACGCTGCAGAGCCATCTAGTGGTGATTTAGCGAAGTATAATAAAATGGAAAGCATAGAAACCTTCTCCATGGGAAAAATCATACGTGCAAAGTTTCATGCTGATCGGTCAAACTGTGTCGGAGTTTATCTAACTCATACATGCATATGTACCAACATCCCTCTATATACACACACACATATATATATATATTATTTATTTATATCCTGTGTAAGTATATACATACATATACGCGCACGCGTGCGCGCGTAGTTTTAAATCACTTCGAAAGATAAATGTTTAAATGCTACGTTTAAAATCGGGTCCCTTGTACAACGCTTTATAAATGTTTTCGTGTTTTCGAGAGATTGCTCGTCTCCCCCATCCCTACTAGTATGTTACGATGTAATTTGTATATAAATCACAGAATAGAGGAGCTGCAACTTTTGTTTTGTAGCATCGTGAATGTAACCTGTCTCAAGATTCGCTTTGAATTTTAATCAGGAACGTTATCTTCAGATGGCACTGACGTTACATGATAGTTTCACGTTTCGTAACTACGTACGTCTATTTCGCAAATACATTCCAGGTCAGGTTGAACGCCAAAATGTATACTTCATAATCACGTGTGTGATTAGCTGGCGGCTGTCACGAAACACATTTGACTACTGCAAGCCAGTAGTAAATAAGGAAATGATTCATAGAGCTTTCGCTTGTAATGTTGTAAGTCAATGAATAACCGACTGTATCCAGAGCGTGTACAGGACTGAGCAATCTAGGCTACTGCCAGATGAATCCGCGAAATTGACGTACCTCTATTATTTTTCAGCGTCCCAGAATGTTGTATCGCGCACGGTTTATATCTACTATAGTGTCTCCTCAAGGCAGCGGTGAAGAATGTGCGTTGTCTTTTCCCAGTTCAAGCTCTTACTAGCAACTTATACCTCTAGAAAACTGTTCCGTGGAAGATGTATTTTACTTGTCAGATTAGCATGATATACATTAGTGTCGTAGTGGTTGCTGATAGCGTTAACGTAAATCTGTTCGGTTGATCGATAACAACAGCATTAATCAACTATGTTAGGTACTCTCCGCAAAGCGTATTAAATTAAATAAACGTCAGTGAGCGTGGCGAACACTGGCGTAATGCTGAGGTTTTCTCAGGGCACTCCCGTTTCCTATCTCACTTTCATTCCGCCGCTGCTGCACTTACATCTCATCCCATCAATTCTTCAGGCAGGCCAAGGGGAGAAGTCTGTCCCTCAGATAGAGTAATATTAAATGCAATCAAGTGCTCTGTCTTAATGTTTAAACATATTGCATCATGATGTATATAATTTATAAATAACTCTTATCAAACTATGTATTGTGTAATACTGACAAGTTGGTAATATTTTGCGCTAAGATACAAAGTTTAGTATTTAATGAACCCTGTATAAAATTTAACAATGAAATGTTAATTTCTCTAAAAAAAAAAATGTGAACTAGCGAAAATTTTTGAAAATCACTTCCTATCTCAGCGATTCTGAAAAAAAAAATTGCAATATGATTCACTTTTATTGAAATAATTATCTTTGTATCTTATACACTGAGAAGTAATATCGTTAACATATATCAGAGATTTAAACTCTGTGGTTACATTGTTGGTAGGTGTAGCCTTTAAACGAAAATGCCAACGAATAAACAGGCAAGTATCCGAATATCGAATGTTCAATAGAAATATTTTCTTATTGATTCCTCATTTATACTCTGTGGCAGTGTACTTCGTATGCATAGTTCTTTAGCCCGAATATGTGTCAACATCAGTTCACACATCTCCGCATTTAACTTAAACAACTGTAATATTAGCATAATTGTTTTAAACCTGGTATTTACAAAATAGATGGTATTTATTATATTTTGGTCCCCTTCTTATACATCACTTTTCTTTCAAAACACATTTGTGGTAACTTACAAATCAGGAAGCAAGATAGAGTAGAAAAAGAGATAATGGTACTGAAATCATATCAGGAAAATAACATCTTTGCTCGTTATTTTGTCAAACATTGTTAAGAGTTTTAATTACAAATTTTATTTTACAGTAATATTTAGCTAGCAGTAATGTTAAGAAAGGAAAATATATGTGTAATAATAAAAGTTTAAACTTATAGGTTCCGTTAGTTGAAATGTTGTGTATTTTTCAGTATTTTGTAGCTGTGTAAGCTGAAACATTAGAAAATATTCCCTAAACACAAAATTTTGGAGAAATGTATTAATTTTTCAAACAATCAAGACTCTTCTGTGTGCACCCACCATGTGTTTCATACGGTGCTATTTTTACCTAAGATAAATAATTTTTAACGAGCTTGGAAGAATTGGCTGTTATGTACGACAACAATCGTCGATTAGGTCAAAACGCAGACAATTTACGAAACGTCTTAAGTTTTTATTATTCCGCACTTTAATGTTAGTATGGCATTGGAAATAAGTTTTACCTAATATCAACTCAATTTTTGCCGCTGAATAATATTACCCCGCTCTCATCTTATTTAGTAAGCTTGTTCATATTTCTTACAATAGGCTGCTCTTTATGTTCCGTAAATTTTCGTAAAATAAACAGGTTCAACGTGATAACATTATAATTGTAAAACCTAAATTCAACTGAATCTCAAGATGACTTTATTGCTTACGAACTGCTTACAGAAATTATTGTAATATTTTTGTTCGTAAACATGGCAAGGGTAATTTTCTCGCTGCGGGGCGAATATTCTTCCAAGCTTGTTGCAGATTTATACAATATATGTTAATTCTTCATTCTCGTGTTTGAGAGAGGGATAATAATTTTAATGTTACGCTTATTAAAAATGAAGATCCTAGGAAAATGTTGTCAAAGGATCTAAATGAGTAGAAGCAGGCCTAATAAAATAATAAACACTAAGTAGTTAAGGTTGTATCGATTGATGCGCTATCGCATCTATTACTGTCTCTGTGTCTTCTCGAACTACGTGATATTTTCGCAGTTCATGTTGTAGACATATTGTTCATAAGTATCAAGTGTCCAATGTCGTCATTTAGAACGTTGTCTGGTGTACTTAAATGTTAATGTGTACGTAAGCATATTTTTTGTCGTTTGAACGTTACAACAGACAGTTAATGGGCTTAAAACATCTTAAGCGCCAAATTATGTTAATTAGCTACAGTATCAATAAGTTAGATTTATCATGTTTAAATGTAAACGCATAACTGGATAACCATGTATTTTCGGGGAAATATCAAAATGTTGTTCTGCGTATAGTGTATAAGTGTTTCTATAGGCTATGTTGCAGAAAGTTCAGAGTTCTTTCGTACAATATTCCGTACTTGTGTTGTTTACATAAGTTAATTGCACAAATACTAGCATTTCTTATATGTATTTTGTCTAAACATTTCTAGTGGGCTCATTTAAGATAACATATAAGTATATTATTACACGTGACTTATATCAAGAACAGCATCATTTTAGAAGATATAATTTTGTAATTATAGTGTATCGAAATCCACATTTTTGACACACGACTAACGAAAATTATGCATTAATGTATTTATATGATGTATTCATAGCTTCATTATTAAGTGCCAAGATTAAACTTCGTACTGTAAGGTTAAGACTCAGTTTAATATCCAATTTGTGAATACTTTTTAATGAATATTGTTTATTAGTCTTGACAGATTAATACAATTTACAGCAGTAATGTTAAAAAATATTCGAAAAGTTATAAAATTATTTACGTTTTTTTGAAATAATAATTTGCGTTCAATTTTCGCAGCCCTTAAAATCATTTAACTAAAATTTCAGTCCAATTAAATGTGATTCGTTGTAAAAAAAAAATAGCCTGTACATTATGTTCGTAGAAAACATGTTAAATACAAAGCCAGTAAATCTTCGTTAGAAATGCTGAGTAAAGGTAAACTCGTCTACGAGAACGTTCCTAAATTTTTTAGATTATATCAGTATATATTCAAAAACATATCGTAGTTTCGGTAGTAAATATGCTTGTAAGCATATATACATACACGCACACTATACACACACACGCACACGCACACACACACACATATATATATATATATATATATATATATATATATATCTGTCAGCGGTTTGTCCTCGTGTAATACTTTACAGTATATTCCGTTGACGAAAAAGCAACAGCTGCGTTATTTGTAGTTCGGCTGTAGGCCACTCACGCCATTCGATTCTTGAATGCTTCGATTTCAATACCAACCTTAAGCAACGACTTCGATAAGAAAATCTTGTTCCTTAAGAATGTATTTTCCCAACTCCTGCGTCATACTCAGTGCAAGAGGCCAGCTTCATGAAGTATCCCCTTTGATATAATCTTATAATTATAACATTTTTTTTCTGTCTTGACAAAGCAGATGCTTAATTGGCCAAGCACACGAACATGAACGACTGCATACGACTTCAAAATATCGATTGTATTTTGCTTACGACGGTTACAATACGTTTCGCCTGCTTTCGTATTTAATTTGTACTCTGATTATAAATTGTAACGCATGCCATTTGATGATGTCCGGGAACTGGCACTTAAACACTTCGTAACAGTAAAAATCAAACGGATCCTGGGCATCACGTACGTATATTTTCTGGTACTAGCATTCGGTATTTCTTCATAAACCATATTAATATCAAATGCTTAATCATCTACGCCTATTGCAAACTAATCGTTGCAAGTACAACTTTGTAACAAACAACTAAATTGGTACAGTTTTACCACAATACAGTGTACAGTTAACAAGCGAGAACAGAATGAATACGAAATACCACAACGTACAATTTAAACATCTAGATACAGTAATACAAACATACACATCATTCGCGGTTATATTTGTGATAGTATTTCCACACATAAGGGCAACAGTAAATGACGATGTCCTGTGTGTAGTGAATCATGCAACACACATAGCATCCGTGTGTGTTCTATAACTCTAACTGAATTCCTGTTATTGTAGATGTTACCCATAAAACATATTTTCCCTGCCTTAACTCTTTTTCGTCTAATTTGTGACTGAGGCCGTTACGTTAGGACTAAATTCAACTGGTAATTTTACCACTAAGAGATCATGTGACTTGATTTCTCACAAATAAATAATACTTATTGTGTAATCTAATTTCGTATTTAATGTTTTAGGCATGTAAACTTGCTAAGTACAAAATATTCAGCTGCGTTCCAACGAAAAAAACTAAATTATAAATTCCTAATTTCGAAGTTGTTACAGTTAAACGTTCTAAGGCCATGTTCCAATTGATAATTACGGTATTAGCATCGGGTATTATTCGATTAGCACGCAGTTGAACAGGTTGTTGCACACTAACAACAAAATTATAAATTAGTGCATACATTCGTTAGCTTTTTATTGTATCAAATATTGTAGCAAATTATTTAATGAAAATATCCTACTTGGAAAACAGACAAGGCTTAACATTTTGATGTGCCTATCTATAAAGCATATTTTGACAGATTCATTATAGCCCCATTCAAATCTCGTGTGGGATTGAAATGGTACTTTTTATGGCCTTGCAGGTTGAGCGGAATGAAAGGTTCAGCTGGTATTTGTACGTTGGTCTTGTGACCAAATTTATATAGATCATAGGGATGGTAGTCAACAATAATTAAAGGATTTTTGTGAAATGTACAGCAGAAATTACCTCATGTTATAAATACTTCGTGGACACGTGCAAGCATAAATTATGTAGACATCGTAACAGTCTGTAACAAACAGTTATTTCGCTTAAAAACAAGCAATATTTAAATTATTGTTTATCAAATATCAACTGATGTCATTAACCAGTCTCCTGCAACTTAATGTGCTAACTGTTTTCGTACCGGATGCTCATGGTGTTGTTGCATGATATTTATTAGGGAAGGTTTCGTATAAAATTAAATATTGCGTCCCGTGTGATCTTTGCTTCATAAACAATAATTAAAGTTAGTAATGATGGAGCATTGTTAGAACATAAAAATATTAATTTTATTCAATTATTTACATATCTTTCTATGAAACAAAAATAAAATACTCTATGCAACAATGCTGAGCGAATTTTTAGTAATTTTGGTATGATAATTTCGCGGAAGATGCTGTCTGTAAGAATTATTTAAATTCAATTAAATACTGAGTCTTAACCAAAGACCGTTTCCGCTTACGTTTCAGTAACAATAAAATACATATCAATACAATTGCTCTGGTTTGCGAGATTCGGCAGTATTAAATTTGCATTTGTTTTACAAGTGGTATATTCTCACCATATTGATAAATTCGCCTTAACAAACTAAATACTAAAAAAATATATTATTTTCCCTCTGGACAAGATATGTAGAATGCTTGGAAAATTGTACGTGTACATAAATAGCAAGCCTAAACGGCTTAAATGGGAAATGTGAAATAATTTGTTGTTAAAATGTTGTGTACATAAATGCATGTAGTATATATCTTTTAGCTGAAGAATATGTTGTTGATAATGGCTTTCAGAACTTTCATGTCTTTTGTACTGATATCTTTATTCTTCTATTCAACACTAACATAATATGGTGAATATGTCTATTAAAACTGTATTTGTTGTCACATATTATAAGAGAAATAAAAGTAACGTGTAAACTGATGAACATATGTATTTAACATTTGTATACTTCAAACACGAGTGTTCAAATCACAAAATGAAAAGCTATAGTGCGGAGCTGAGGAGAAGGCAAGGTTCAGGTATGCGGCTGGTGGTGGGGACAAGCGAGGCCCCCACCACCACCCTTCCGTCCTGCCTTGCCTTCTCCTCAGCTCCCTACAATACTTAACCCAACATTGTACATATGAGTTACCCACGGTAAGCAAGGACTTCTTTATGGCATGATAAACACGTCCCTTCGTTTCATATATTTCCTTACGCTACTTTTAAGGCGTAAACACTGCAATTCTACTTATAAACACGCTGTGTACATGTTACTCATTTCTTGTATTGACGTATAAAATATAATAATTGCAATTATGGTGTTATTGTGACTGTAAATATACAAGTGCTAACTTTGCCGTAAACAGTCTATACCACAACCTACCTGCCTTAGATTTGTCACTATTTATAAGTAATTTTTTAATATGTGAACAATTATTGGTTGTAAAGTTAGTAATCTAACTGATACTGACTGGCGGATCAGGGGAGCTGTCTAGTCATCACAGACTTAAATATGTGAAATGCACGATGCACTAATTAAGCTAATATTCAATTATATTTAAAAAGAAAACATTTATCTGATAATAAGCATATGGTATTTAAGTAAACATATTCCGTTAAAATTAAAGCAATATGCATGGCATTTATAAAATAAATGGGTAGTAACACGTTCCATAGAATACTGGGTTATTTGTAGATGATGAAGCATCCACAATAACGAATGCTTTAAAAATAGAAGTTTATGTCACATGAAAAACTATTGTACTAGAAATTCGTTAGTAATAACCCATTATAATGAAAGAAGATACTTGCATTCCGACGTAAATTTGAATAAAAACACGAGAGGACAAGTAAGACAAGAAAATTACATTGTCCCTCTCTACATAAATGCTAAGACTGTGAATGAAAACCTATGAGAGAAAAATACAGATGGAGCATTAGCATCAAATACTGAGGCCAACCCCATTTTGTTTATACAGTTACCAAATATGACTGATGGGCTCCTTCACATTTCGTCTCTAGGCCTCATATCATTCACCCTAAGATATACGTTATGCTCCATCTATATGTCTCTCTAATCTCTGATAAAAACAAATTCTCAACCTATTCGCATTCTTGAAACATAAACATTATTTCCACTAGGATTCATATTAGTCACCCCCGCTCTTCGACAGACATACCTATAATGAACACCTGTAACGCCGAGGGATTCGTTCAGTAGTTTGCGAACTTATTATAAACTAGGGTTGCCACAGCAGTGTAACCCAAAAAGAGGACACATAAATGTTTAAAAGTATTAAAAAAAGAGAACAATTTAAAAAAACACTTGAAGAACAACATAAACATTTTTAATGAAAATGTATAAATCAGTTACTTTTTATTATTTTGTAGTTTAGTAGAGTAAATTTTAAAAAAGCAAACATAATTTCTAGAAATGAACTACAAGTATATTAGCACTACAAAATAAAACAGAATGAAATAGTATTCAACATAGGCTGACAATCGCACATTCTGAAAACATATGTATAACAATCGAACAACGTAACAATTTCCAAAGCAAAGAAGTTGCACGTAAGTGCGAGGCTTGTCGGCACCGTTCCTAAACATTTCGTGACACAGGGACCCTATTATAAAAAGTACATCTTGGCTGTCTGTTCTTGGAAAAGAGGACATTTGGCCCATTTTTCTGAAACCCGGCCGGACAGTTTGTGAGGCACTGAAAAGAGTACATGTCCGGGCAAAAGATGACGTCTGGTAACCCTATTATAAACAAATTATCTCTCTGTCTATGCTCAGATCCTCTTCACCACTTCTACATAAATGTGCGAGTCATCAGAAAAAGAGGAAAATTAGGGAAGCAATACATGATAAATTGTGTTTGTTGCGCCACCATCGCCACGCAAAACAACTGCTCCGCACATTCTCACACCACACGCTCGTCTTTCTGACAGCTCACTTCTATTCTCCGTTCACTCTTAGTTGAGTTTTAGGATAAACAAAGCAAATTATAAACAAACATGTTCATTGGCTGCCGACCGCCGTGCACTGTGATCTTGCATAAGAAATAGATCTTTGTTATCTGTCGTGTACATATAAATTTACCACTCCATCACTTAATGAGAGAGTTTTATTAATAAATATCTAAAATATACAGACGTTGCAAACACAATCTACGACGTTATATGTTTATTACTATAACTATGGTTAGCGGACGACACATCCGTACAGTTCGTTCACGAGTTATTTAACGACTGACGCATTGTTAAACGTACGAGTTTCTTGGTACACTTGCCAGTACGATACTCTGAAAATACCAAAAGTTTAGTTCAGTAATAATTACCGCAGTAAAAATAAGTCAGAAATATCACAATCAGATATAATGTTTTATTTTTTCAAAGTATTTTTAGACGTTAACGCGTCAATGTTGTGGTTACTACGAATGTTTTTTTTTTTTTTTTTCGTTCGTCCATTTTCCGTTCCAGTTCGTCCGAACCACGGCCGCGTGGTCCGAACCAAAGTTCCTTGTTATACTTTGTTCCGTCCTCGCGTCGGTTTATATTTATGTCGCTTGCGGATTAGGTAATGTGATTCTGGACGTGAACAGTGAAAATGTCTTGCATGGTTTTCGTGATGTTTATAAGGCAAGAATAAAAATCTCGCATAGCATTTTTTTATATAAAAAACAATATGTGTCGTGAATTATCGACAGATTGTTTGGTGATGTATAAAATGTAATTTTTCCAAAACGAAGTACAAAATAATTCAGGAGGACTTTACAGTAAGTTTAATCACTCATTTTGTTGACGTTTTTTCTTCATGTAGTACCACATTTTCGTTACGTTAATACCGGAATATTTGGATACAATCGTTAGTCATGACTTGACAATTACTATTAAATTTTGAAATATACAGTAATTGCACATGATGTCAATATTTTATCAAGTTTTTATGTAATTTTTGTTTCCCTATGTCGATAACACGTACGAAGTTTTCACGTAATATGGTTTTAATATATACGCGTTGTTGTTTCCTATGATGCCAACTGTACACACCTTTGTCGGTTGGAAATAGTACGTCGGCGCGACGCACAAATTGAGCCAATTAGAAGCTAGCGAAGTGCAATGATATTACGTTATTTGTTTACTTCAAAACTCAACTTAGAGTGAACAGAGAATAGTAGTGTAACGTTCACTGCTTGATTTTAATGTACTAATAATTGTATAGCATCCACTGCAATTGATTTGAATGTATTTATGTGTTTAAGAGCCACTTAACATTTATACTCTTGTTAACCTAGTTAATTGTCAGTCAGAGAATGTTAATTTTGTTTATTGATTTTGACCTGCAAACTTCACTAGTATTTATTTTCGGGTAAGTGAATATTTCCGCATTAATTTTATTTGTACTATAGCCAGACATAGCACAAATGGTCGTATGTTTATTTTTCTTTGGCAGTTTGTTTTCCCGTTGCCATAGCAACAGTGCCTCGTGCACGACTTTCGCAAACTATTACTGATTCGCTTACGGGAATGTACGATTTTTTAACAATAATGACTCCTTGGTGGCTTGGGTTAAAAACTACGACATAGCGTGGCTTTTTGAGTCGGCATGGAAGGAAGAAGGGTGCCTTATTTTTCGGTGGTCGAGTCTTGCAAGATAGTTCTACGAGTGCTTTCTCGATGAAGCTGACGCCGAGATAAACGACGTGGTCCTAGGTGTGCCTGAGGCCCACCATTCAACAAGAACTTCGAGAACGTCACGCCAAGGAATTATCCCAAATGCCAGATAAGTTTAGCATCAGCTTGATGGTGATGGCGCAACATAACAACTGCCGACGCTAAGCCGAGGAAAACCTAATTTTTCACTTGACTTTCGGAACTATTCCTAAAAGAACTACCTAAATTTTGCTCACGTTAATCCCTGATGATATTCATAGATTCTCGTTGCCCTAATTTCAAGGTTGTATTAAGGTCTAAATTATCCTGTTGTGACAGATGAAAATTATGGAACATGAATCGGCCTACACCCGCTTACACAAATGTCTGTATATTAATACAATATGAAGAAAGGCTGGCTGTTAGGTTGACAGTATTTTTTAAGGTAAACACTGGCAATTTTTCATCATTTAATTAAATTATTTCTACATAAATTACATTCACAGTGTCCTTTATGCAAGTTGGTGTTCAGACCCATCATTTAAAATACTGGCAATTAAACCCTTTTATATACATTTAATGGGTGTTTTTCTGTTTTTGACAATTAATGTAGGCCTAGATATATGTCTGATGGTGTAGAGAATATAATGGTTTTCAGGTTTTGTGCACTGGAAATTTCAGTACCTTGGAATGTGTTAAGACAGTATCACTCAGAGTATCCTCACACACTAGTTCAACCTTTATGTACTCAGTATACTCACCTGCCAGACACTAACCAGTACACTACAGTTAGGGTTGCCACAGCAGTGTAACAAAAAAAGAGGACACATACGTGTTCAAAGCAATTAAAAAAAGAGGACACTTAAAAAAACACTTAAAGTACACCATAATTTTTTTAATGTATGAATTAGTTACTTTATCATTTTGTAATTTAGTAGAGTAAATTAAAAAAAAAGCAAACATAATTTCTGTAAATGTAAATTAACTCCATGTATGTTAGTACTACAAAATAAAACACATAATGAAATAGTATTCAACATAGGCTGACAATTGCACTTTCGCTAAACATATGTATAACAAACGAACAACGTAATAACTTCCAAAGCAAAGAAGTTGCACATAAACGCGAAGCCTGTCGGCACCGTGCTTAAACATTTCGTGTCACAGTGACCATATAAAAAAACATCTTGGCTGTCTGTTCTTGAAAAAGAGGACATTTGGCCAATTTTTTGAAACTCGGCCGGACAGTTTACGAGGCTTTGAGAAGAGGACGTGCCCGAGTAAAAGAGGACGTCTGGTAACCCTAATTACAGTAGATGAAAATATATGATTCAGGGATAGTTAACTGTTAGCTGAACATCGAGGATCTTTAGGGCGACCATCTTGGATTAGAACATTTTGTTTCTACCATGGCAATTTCTTTGTCAGAATATTTGTTTAACCTTAACTTTTTTGTAGAAAATTTTGCTTTTATCTGACATTACGTTTTTTTTTTTTTTTTTTTTTTTTTTTTTTTTTTTTTTTTTTTTTTTTTTTTTTTTTTTTTTTTTTTTTTTTTTTTTTTTTTTTTTTTTTTTTGCAATTTAGTTTTGATATCAGTTGCAAATGTCATGATTTAATGTAGGCAATTTTGTTTTGTGGCAGCCATTGTATATTTTGGCTTTTTCTGCGATTAAATAATATTGTTTCTACAGTTAGTTGCTAGAGATTCTGCCTGCTAGAAGAGCCTCAATCGGCCGAATTTTTATCTCTTGTTTGTAGCTAGCAGCAAAGTTCCGAAACATATTGTTTCTGATTGTTTGTTGCTAGGAATGATGTAGTCGAACATATTTGTAATTGTTCAGCTAGGGGTGCCATTATCACACGCATGCTTCATTAAGGGTCTTGTATGCATTGTATATGTAAAACTCGATGTTATAGTAATATTGCTTTATGAAAGAAAGCTTTCAAAAATCTTCGAGAGTGATGGAATTATATACTTCGAACCGTGTGCTTCTAAACTCATGACTTGACCGTATTTTAATTTACACTTTTGCTACATTTTATAAATAGTACTTTCGATTACATTAATTTATAATAACTTTACAACACGAACTGTACAATATAATCAGTAAAAGCAGGGTTGATCAACAAGCGTATGACTATGCCCAGTGTAAATTGAGTGATAGTTAACATATTAGTACATTTATGTACGTCACAATTTTGAGGGGAAAAATTCTACTTGGTAAGGACAGTGGACGACACCATATTTAAGTACATTTATGTATGTCACAATTTTGAGGGGAAAAATTCTACTTGGTAAGGACAGTGGACGACACCATATTTAAGTACATTTATGTATGTCACAATTTTGAGGGGAAAAATTCTACTTGGTAAGGACAGTGGACGACACCATATTTACTGACACACTGAATGTGTGGTTTAGGGAAAACACGGCACTCCACGTGTGTGTAGAAGTGGTGGTCACTAATGAATAAATACCTGCCATGTCAGCTATGTAGAGAGTCACTTCGTACCGAGGGCATCCATAAAGGGGGGGCTGAGCCCCCCCCCCTACTGACAGATGTTCCACAATGTGATTATTTTTGTTTTTTAATAAAACGTATAACAAACTATTTGCAGTTTGATAAATTTTGTAATCTACGCTGTTTCATGTTTTGAAATATACCAGTGGCTACAAATTTATACACAGTCTATATTCGTTCCTGTTGACATAAACATATATTATGATCTTGCCCCCCCCCCC
>PNEQ01094932.1:0-17292 GCA_003012365.1 Medauroidea extradentata
CATTTTAAAACCAAACCGTTGTAAGGGAGAACACTTACTTGCAATCACCTCCTTGAACAGGCGCTGGTACTGTATTGCCTTTATAGTTGATGTAACTTTCGCCTTTGACTCTCGCATTTTTTATAACATCACGTTTGTACAACTTCATTTGTCCTTTTCTTTTTCCATTTTCATTAAACACATCATTTTCACTTTCACATTCCATGTCTAGCAGCTAATCATAAATAAAAATAAATGGTATTCCAGGTGGGCCAACATGTAAAATAAAACATTCTCTTCACGTCCATAGAGGTATCTGTTCACCTAGTGCACAGATAAACAGCACATGTCATTGACATGTGTCAATTCTCCAGGGACTGCAATAATGGTGGGCTTCGTAAATAACATTTCGAGGCATCGCAGATGTGCTCTTTCTGCATGAACGTATCAGGATTCATATACAAAAGCACATCACGGCGAAAACCTATTTTGTGCAAAATAGTGACATGTGTTGTTTCTGAAATGACCGATTCAGTTGTTTGCCTAGAGGACTTTGAAAAACTGTTAAAATACCTAAATCAGGATGGAAGAAACCGGGAATATAACACCGAATGTAAGCCAAAGGTGTTACACTGTATACACAATTTGTAATGTTATAAGGAATTTCCTTTCCTTTTTACAAATATTTGTAAAATATGATAATCTGTTATTGTAAAAAAAAAAACAAAAATCTCGGGATCCTCGGAAATAACAATAGTGTACAAAACCACAGCATCTGATGTGCATTTTACAGATATTTATATTTTTTATAGAAACGTTATTTACGTGCTACAAAAGTACGAATGTTATGTCACGTGATACATACATACAAAAATGTAGAATCAGTGCAAAGTTTAAAATAGTGTATCTGTATATGCACATGCGTACATACGTGTCTAATTACATATATGCCCCCTTCAAGTAAATACTTTTGAATCTGCGAGCGGTATTTCTTCCAACTTGGTCATATGACCATATGAGATAGCAGTGTCTGTATAAACATGTGTAATTGTTGTAAATGTATAAGTTTTCTATTTATTACGTAATCTTCATGATTTGTCCAATATCTTTGTACTATTGTGTATTGAAAAGATCTTACGGATGCAATAAAACAAACAAACATTTTTGAAATTTAAAAATATATCGCGAGCTAGGTACGCTATTTTGTAACATAACACAACAGCACAGCTATTTAACACTAAAAGTTGCTTTAATTAAATTGAACACATTGCCAGAAAAATCTTTATAATTGAATTCATATGGGTTTATTACTGCAGGTTCGCTATTTTGTAGGCTAGAACTAAAATGTTTACACTTTTTATGACTTAATTGATTACTGGGGTCCAAATGTAACAACATATTGTCATTTGAAAGTACATATAGCAAACTTTGAATTATACATATATATAAACTTAATAAATTGGAAACCACTACGCTAAATTGATTTAAATTGAATTAATTTTAAATAATGCAACATCCAATTTTTAAATTCAGAAGTATAAGAGGAATAGATTAAGCAATTTCATTTAAATTGCATAACATATGACAACCAATTCGTTTGATAATTCTACAGTTTTAAACATAATTTTACAAAATTATATGTTACTTTATTGCGATTTTAATTGAGTATTTTCTATGGTTGTAGGCCCCCATTTTGAAAAATTTCACAAAACGCATTTATTTGTATTTAAAACCGTAATTTGGGAACAACATACATTTTCAAACACAAATTCTATGTTTCGGTAATGTGTCATTGAAGATGTGAAGTCTGCTGGTTTTATTGTTCTATATCGGCCATTTTGTCAGAAATGGATAAGTAAATGTATGTTAGTGTTCTATCTCAACATTTCTCTATTATAAGGTTAATGTTATAACACGTAATTATCAAAGTATAAGTATAAAGTTATGAGTAAGACTAGTAAGTTAAATGTACAAGTGAAGATATTTTGTAAATTCTCTGAAATTGCTGAACGAATTCCCACCAAAATGGGAAAATAACAAAGCTCATGTAAGTTGTAATGTTTAAGAGACATGTTATTGAAAGGGGAACAAATCAAGTATTTTAGTTTTGATTTGTAATATTTCCCACGTGTATAACAATAGTTAATTACGGCATGAAATAACTGTGCACGTTAATTATAGTTAAATTTTAACTCGTTCTACTGCAATTTTAAAATATGTTAAGCTCTTTCATGTTGTAAGGAAGCTATACTTTGGCTAATGTTGGGGGAGGGGGGTGCTATTTATATGGCTCGCTGCTGTTACAAATTTTAATGTTTGGGGTTTCACTCAGATGTTAGCTACACTGTGGGTTTATTTAGATGTTAATTAGTTATATGATTTAGACCTTTATGAATAAACGGGCGCTTACTGTACAATGGCAGGTACTCTTGAATACAAAAACTGATACAATGTATTTTATTAATTCAGGAGGGAGCGCAACATTACCGATTATTGAATTACTATGTTAAGTAGAGGGTTGCTGCCAAATAATTAGCTCTGACGACCTTACCGACAGCTGGATTGATGAGGTAGGAGGCATCGACGGACGAGCACGCCCCTGTAGGGACTCGACCCACGAGCCCTGGAGGAGAACTGGACTGCTGTTGAGCGGATGAGTGCTGGTGGGCGACAGACCTGGTTTACTTGGTAACAAGATGTTATATTGGCGTGCTTTCCTTCATTATTGCGCCACTACGAGGGGGTGAGGAGAGCAGCTGTCTTCCGTAGTTTCTAACACTGGCCTAATTGCAGCTCGAGCCTCTCCCGCTATCCGGCTTGCCAGGAAATATCATAACATTACCTCCAATGTTTCGAAGAAGATCCGTCCCCGGATCTTTAATCTGGACCGAGATTGATATGAAAGACGGGCTCAAATATCTTAAATATTTCTGGCAGTGGGAATATGGAAAAAGGTTGACAAACTCTTCCATGTGGACAGGAATTACTTAGACGGACTAACAAGAGAAAGACGGATAACTAAAGTGAAGGAACTGCATACTTGAAGTTGACAGTTTATGTTTACGGGCATCAGCTGCACTCCGCTGAACTAATGTTGGACGGTGTGTCCTTGAATTTGTGCAAGGCGTGCATTCTTCAACACGACCGCGGCAGACACTAGAAGAGTGGTATCGCGAATCGCGCCAGTTGTACTAAATATTCTGTATAAATATGGAAACTGAATTCGGAAGCTAAATTTTGATTTAAAAACTTACTATTGGATGCTGAAAACACCTGCTAAATGTAACATACTAACTTGGAAAGTAATGAGATTGAAGACAATATCAGTCCCCTCTCACAAATGGATTATTACGTGTACAATTAGTTTGCTGAAAGATACTACAATATTATAAAAACCAGAAATTACAAGATTACATACTGTTATATACTTATAACTTCTACCCAATAACATTTGGTTTTTTGTGTTCTGTTTCAGTCTTAAGTATTATTTTTATAAACTTCTAACATTTTGATTGCCGTGGCATGAGATTTTGATACTGGAATAAGCTGGGATGTTGGAATTTTTAAGTAGTCTATATTTAAAAATTAATTTGCTGTGAAAAAAAATATGGAAAAATTAAAATACGTGCAGCTGCATACTAACCCTTAAATTTCAACTCTGTTGGGATAGGAATACATGAGTACTCAAGCTATTTGAATTGAACTACGTATTCCTAACAACTTATGTTTACAGTTTTGTTTTATCTACGACAAACATTTTACTTAATTTTTTTTTTCGAAAATTTGTTGTAGGTTAAATAAAATATATATGCAAAGGTTTCGCTCAATAAAATTCAAAATTGACACTTGTATGAACCTCGCTGCTGTTACAAGTTGTTATTATTTTGTAACTACACTGCGGGTTTATTTAGATGTTAATTAGGGTTACATGATTCAGACAGTTATGATAAAACGGGCATTTACTATACTAGAATGACAATTACTCGGAATACAAAAATTGTTACAATGTATTATATTAATTTAGGAGCGTAGCGCAGTATTACTGATATGTTATATTAAGTTTAACTACTTAAGTATCTTATTAGACCGCAAACTATTATTTAACTTTTAACTAGATCCAACAATTATTATTATGTTACATGTACTAATAAATTGCATAAAATGTACCAGTTTTCAGTTTATACACCCAGACACACACCTGCACACCAAGAAAAGCACCTTCATGCAAATTATTGCAGAAAATTAATTGAACACCTAATGAAATTTATAGCACACGCAGTCACTCATCTGCACCCCAGACACCCACCTGCCCAACAGATACCCATTTGCACGCTCAGACAATTTATTGCAGATCCAGACTCTAAACTGTACACCCATTAAATTTAAGCATGTCCAGGCACATACCTGCACAACACACACACGCAATTAATTGGACACCTAGAGATTTTATAGCGTACCCATTAAGTTTAAGGCACATCCATTAAGTTAATATCGTACCCAGAAGCAAACGTGCACATTCAGACAATTTTTCGCACACCAAGTTTATTTTTGCACTCCCGAACACTTAATTGCATATCCATTAAATGTATAGCACACTCAGATACACACCTACAAACCCTGACGCACACCTGCATACCCAAATACATGGCTGCACACCTAGACACTCATATCTACACCCATACCCGCAACTGCATACCGAAACACACACGTATGCACACATACCATGTTCAGGGTAAAACTTCAATCCATATTGAACCTGGAGTGGAGTCAACTCAGAGTGATTTTTAGCGAACATGGTTTGACGAAGTGTATTTATGGTAAATATAACAATCCAGATTGAACTGCAAACAAGGCAAAGTTGGAGTCAACCTGGACTGAAAGCGTAATGCGATTTATGGGCGATAATACTAAGCAGAGAAGAGATCACGAACGAAAAATAAGATGCTCTAAATAAAGCTTTCTTTCACGAAACGTTCCACGTTTCTTATTCCGTTTCGCTTTATATAAGCGGCTTATCTTTTTAAATACTTGATTTAAGCCCTTTATATTTGATTACATTTTCTTCTCTGTTCTCTTTTAACCTAACCACAGCACATAATATAGCAATAGAACGGCAGCTTGAAAACGCCAGTTTTCTTTTCACTCTAGTCTATGTTCACAGTAAAATTTCAAACCGGATTCTTCTCTGCAATCCACCTCAACAAGCGTAGTCGAGTACCTCGCTTCACTCCTACATCAGTCCCTAAGAAAGAGACACGCAACTGCGCACCCACACATACACATGTACCGTTTTTGCAAGGAGAAGCTTCACCGCAGTTTCCTAGTGACGTTTGTGGGGAGACTCTTCAGTTTGTAGTTACTTTTTAATTTGATGCTGGAATTCAAAACTAACTTCAATTCGATATTAAAATATCGGAAACTCTTGCGTTTATAAAATACAAAACTTTGTTTGTAGAGGTAAGTGTGGTTTGTAGTGTTTTGTAGCTATGATATGTGCTTGAGAAAATATTATGTCAAGCATGCATTGTATTGCTTTTTGCAAATCTGTTAAGATACATCACACAACCTTCAACATAATGCTGTATGAAATAATATTTGTTTTCCTAAGCTAAGATAAATTCAAGCCTCTTCTGTAAAATACATTTATGTGCACGAAAAATACGTTAACAAAAATTTATACACAATTCATAAACTGTATATATCAAGGTGTTTATAACGTTTAATGAATTAATACAGTTCTAGAAAGACAGTCTTCTCGCTGATACAGTTCCTTAGACAATATTGCTACTTTCAACACGTTAATATTTTAATTCCTCTTAGGCAATAATAATTACTCGTAATTTTTCAGGTTCTTAAGAATTCTGGTATTTTTAAACGTTGGCGTATTTATAATGCAAATTAAGTTTAATTGACATGATACGGATACGTATGCATTATATTCTTACTGCTAATCCCTTGTATATTCATTCCTTAAAGCGATGTGAATTACGAAATTATTATTCATTCCCGTATATCAATGTGTTATAAGCCTCTTGTAAACAGAGTCTTTCGAGGGAATTAACTGTGTTTTTATCTGCGCATTAAACAAAGAAAGGACCTACATTCCCTACTTTTAACAAAAGCCCTTTAAGAAGACAATTTAGCAAGGTACCTTTCCGGACAGAGTTATGTAATTGCATACCACTTAACTTCACTGAAATGTAGAGACCGCTTTCTCTTTGCTTGTAATGTTTATCGAGATAAATTCCATCTCTATGTAGGACCTCTGAGTGATTTATGCACATATTGGTATAAGGAGTAATAACAAATTCTCTAGCAGAGGCGGGGCCACGAAGTGTAACGATTAGGCAACTCGACTTTCACAACAGCGATATTGATACGTATTTGATTATGTAAAGGGAGAGTATGTATAAAATATGTGGTGTAAAATTTCGTCGCAGATTTAATTAAACCTCTTCTGTGTTAAAATCAAAAGTTTTCAGGAGAGACAAAAACATATACACACTAACAGTGTTATGGTATTTGTTAGTAACTACTGTAAAATGTCGTAACAGCATCGTTTCTATCATCTGTGTACATTCTGGTACAAGCACTTGTAGAGAGAAAACAATTTTAAAGTATTATTTGTTATTGGGCACATAGGATGTACCAAACTGCTGTTTTGGAATACATAGGGGCTATTCATGCATAGTGATTAATCAAGTTTATCTTTAACACCATGTCCAATAGGAAATGAAGTGACTATAAACACCCCAAAAATAATATACTGTCAAGAATACACACAACTAAAAAGAAAACCAAAATCCCACGCTGTACACGCACCCTAGAAGTGTGACATAAAGATGGTCACGTCCTCTATTTCTGTTACAAAATACATACACAATTCACATACAAACCCAAGCCATGCTTCTAAGCATCATAGTCTACTAGAAGCATGACATAAAGGAGGACATGACCACAGTGTCTATGCAAGGGACAATCTTCACTGTGATGTTACACAACATGGTGACACTTCTACTTTTGAAATTTGTTTCTCATGTCTTCTTCTTGTCAGGTTTGAAAGATAGACTATCACAGAAAACACTGGTGGTCTTCTTCTATGTCGTCTTTCATTTCCTGAAGGTGTTTAAAATGTTATTCATTTATAGGTATCGGTCTAGTGTATAAGACTCTTGCTTCCCTGACAGTACTAGCGACCTCCTCCTCTTCTATGGTAGTGATTCATATTCGGCCGTGTGATCCAGTTTGAAAAAATATCACCACTTGGCAGATATTTCAGCCAGTGCGTCACAAACAGTAGGTTCCCCAGTTTTCTTCCGAGGCCGAAGTGATATTAGGTTATACGAAACCTTCTCATAGTTCTTAAAAAAATGAGTAGTCACAGACATTGACTTTGTATGGCTGTGAAGGCCTGGCTTGTCGCATCAGAGCCACATAATCAGATGGGGAGTGTATTGGAGGTCTGAAGTACTTCTATAACGCAGCATGAACACTATCAGCCTTCATAATTTTGTGGCTTTTCTCAAGATACAGTTGTTCAATCATCAGTGATTGTTTCTGTACTAGATGACTGAGAGCACTGACCAGAACTCTATTATGGTTCTGGCACCCACAGCCATCTGAAATGAGCATTATTTTATTGGCTGAATCTGGTTGTTTCGAAACAAAATCAACGATAAATGTGCAAACTCATTGGCGGTGACATTCCCATTTGCCTCATGCCAAACGTAGAGTGCGACATTACCATTGTTCAGCTCATAAATTGTAAAATTCTGCACGTGTAATGTATGTGTGTAGTACAGTGCTGATGCTGATGGCACAATAACACACTTTGCAGATCCATCGTAAGCACCAGAAGTCTCTTACTTGCAGAAGACTTTGCAAGATTCTTGGCTGCTCTAGCATTGTCTTTGCTCTTAATATGTGTTACACATATTTCTTTCACAACTTTACACACTCAATAAGCGGCAACAACCGTCATATTGGTCCTTGCGAGGCATATGATTGGCAATATTTTCCGCTTCCTCAACACCATAGAACATACTGCTTGATGTAGGCACGATGTTGTTCTCTTCACACCATTCCTTATAAACACAGTACAAATGAAGCTCATACTTAAATGAGGCTTTGACATATTTTTTCTTTGAAGATTACCCTACAAAAGTGACTTGGCCCCTTCGGAAGCAATCCCAACCACTGTTTTATTCCTTCATTAATGTTTGGCTTCTTACTGTTCTTGTTTTGAGCATATTGTTTCTTCTTGATAGATTTACTTTGTAGAGTTAGAGCTATGTGAAGGTGCTGTTGTTCTACAGTTGTTTCCATGCCACTCTCCTTCTTTGCTCATCTCTTTCTTGAACGTGTGTTCGCTTATATCAGTCAATTTCAACCACGATGTTTCTTTCAAATATGAACACTGATACATTCCTGGTACGTAACACACTAAAAATTGACAAAATAAACTACAAAACAACATGACAAATGACAATCATACGAGTCTGCCGATACGGCACATGTAAATGAAATCTCCTATGTATGCCACTTGTCAACAGAATTAATAATTACAAATGTTTTCACTACCTCCTATGTGCCTTTTGGACACATAGTAGATATCATGGCAGCAACTACTTCGGGAAACACATAGGAGATACCATGTTCCGTTTCCTGGTATACTCAATAATGCATTTTATTACATATTATGAGATATAAACTTTAGAGCTTGCAGAGACGATTCCAATCATACCGAAAACTCAGAACGGCCAATTTTGTCACATAGAAGGTTTCATAACATCAACGACTGTTTGTAAAGATAATTAAGTGAAATGTAATTGTAGTTTCCGTAAACATATACACAAACTAGAAGACTGCAAGTGGAGTTGGTGCACGGAGGGTAAAATCAGCAGTTAAAAAGCGCCGGAACACGTTCGAATCCGGATGCACAATATTAGTATTTTTTTACAAGTTATTTTCATAAACATTATTATTAAAACATTTCTTCTACAGATAATATTAATAATTTATACGCAAGTACAATTACAAGCATGTAGCCTGTTGTGTTTCAAATTGTGTGCTTTTGCATAAAACTACAATTATTGTAGTTCTACAAATAATTTTAGCTTACTATGAGGTCGCACGTCGATATGTCTTTCTCCATGTATATCTGTATGACCCTTACCTCTGATACAGTACTTGGTACTCAACGAAATTTTGACAGGATGATGTGTAATGTCTGGTGAACATGTCGCTATATTTTTTCACAATACACCCGATACATTAATTTTATGTAATAATGTTAAATCTTGTGCACCTACGTACACAGTCGTGAATCAGGGCAGTGGCGGTCGTAGTTCGCTAAACACAGCTAGAGTCTGTCAGCAATTCTTGCCGCTAGAATGAGCACGCTAGAACATGTGCTACCATATTTTGTACTTTAACATTTAACTAAGACAATTTGTTTCATATTTTGTGGTCGGAGAATTTGCCATGATTTACCGGAAATGTTAAAATGAATGTGGTACATAATTGCAGTATTTTGTAGTTGAAGAGTTACCAAATATTATCTATTGTATGTGAACATTTGTGATTTTATATATATATATATATATATTAGTTCATGTTTTAATTTGTGTTGGTGTTTATTCATAGTGACCAATTCTTCGAGCATACTGGTTAAAAATTAAGTCAAAGGCAAGAAAATATGTCTTGAAAATTGTATCAACTTTTCAAAAATGTGATGCAATACATGTCATACTAAATGCAATATAAAATATGTTACTCTATATAAATAATTAACACATACTTAAAATGTTTTTCTATTAAATCTAAAATTATGTAGTAATCATGTGTTATAGGTCTTTATTGTATTCGAACAGTTTGAGATCCGACGGGAATGTGGTTACAAATATTGATTATTGGCTTTATTGAAACCCGCATTTTGTAATTTCCACATGCAGTGTATTTTAATGTTGTTTACATGGAACATTAAATACATATTCAAGGAGTTTCATTTGATAAAATGCAATTGACTGAGCAACAAAACAGTTTTTCTTATCTCCATTGCAATCGTTAAGTAGGTACTGCAGTTCGGAGCGAATCCGTAATTTTCGTCCCTTTACAAATACTTTGCTTCTGCAGCTCCGATGCCCATTTAGAATTTTACAATAATTTCCATATTTTATATCTCAGTAATTCCTGCTGAACCATCAATCAAAACACACTAAAGGAGATAGCGTTGGGAAAACATTTTGGTTCAGTTACACTTTTCACGCTATGTCCACACAGTTAAATTAGAGGGGAGAGCTCGAACTTAGAACAACGAGGAAATAGTTTCCACCAACTTCATTAGTTTTGTTACTAAAAGTAACAATTTTTTTAAATCTCTACACTGTAAAAACTACAGGCACGGGTAAGTCGTGCGAATTGCTTAGCAGCAACCAATTTACAAACCTTTATTTCTAACCAATTGTGCATACATATCGGGTTTTTTTGGTCTTTGTGGATTTTTTTCTAAATATCTAATACTTATTTGGTCATATTGAATTTTGACAATATTCTAAACATAGGTACGTCCAATCTACTGTTTTTCCTTGCATCATCGAAATTACGTTGTATTCGCGGACATATTAATTTATATATTTTAATTGTATGCATGAGCTTGATCGAATCCAGAAAATATACTTCAATCCGAGGAAAGAATTTGCAATGAATTCATTTGATTTCCCATCTCAATTTCTATTGGGGATGTACGTCCCTTATCTTATAGATAATGGAATATTTCCTATTATTATATCGTGTTGCGTGGTAACAGGAGTGTCGGCTACTTTCCGCTCCTGTGCACTGTTTTGAAATGGTTTAAGTGATGACGCCACAACATGAGCTTTCTGTTAACGGCCGCGGTTAGTGTAGTGGATAGTGCACTCGCCTCACACCAAGGCAATCCGGGTTCGATCCACGGCGGGCTCGGTCTTCGGATTTTCGCTTGTGGGAATCGTACCGATGATGCCACTGTTCGGCAAGTTATCTCGGGGATCTCCAGATTACCCTACTCCTTCATTTAGGCGCTGCTCCATGCCTCATATCATCCCTCACCAGTTCTTAAGACCTGGATGTTACGTGCTGACCAAAATCTCTTCATTCAATCTCTGCATGATCTTACCTGCTTACAGAATATCTGCTGCCGAGTCTGTTTCATTACTTCGCAGTAGCTGTAATTTGTTATACGATTGGCGGTTTGGTACTTGTGGTCTCTTAAAAACTCAGAGGTTCCAGCAAACATTAGAGATTTGTGAGGAACAAGGTTAAAGGGTTCGACAAAAAATTTAAGCGAGGAAATTTGTTTTGCAATGTAGGTAAAGTAGACGTATCAACATATTGTTTTATGTCGCAAACAAAAATACAATATTCCGTTCAAATTGGTCATATAAAAACTGTGGCAGCACCAATATTTCATATTAAATCAACACATTTTGAAAACCAGCATTAGTCATGAACAACATACTAATTGTCAAGTGACCTTACCAAGTTAAATGTGTGTCTCGAGTTTAACTTCAGTGAACGGGTTATAACGTTATTAGTGTGGGACATACATATATACAGGCAGATATATACTGGTCGTAATAACTCTAATTTCCACGGGGGACAAACGTAATAATTCCTGTTCTAATGTTCATATTTAAGATGGTACAATGGCCACTATCTAGAATAATAGTGTTTTGCTTTCATAAAACGATTTAAATTATGTATTGTATTGTTGTATTTTACGAAATTAAAGAACAAGTAAACTTATTGTATGTTGAATGGTAGATTGTTTAAAGATTGCCTCTGCTTCAAGGATTCAGAAGGAGTGAAACATAACCTTCCCCCCCTTTTTTTTGTTGTTGCGCCCCTGGACATGTATACAAGGTCCCACACCGACGCGCGATCTCATACTCCTATCTTGTATACATAAATGTATACATACACTGAATATGAGTGATTATTTAATAATAGCATGTCATATTTCACGATACCCAAAATATTACAAACACTTAAATAAAAAAAAAAAACTACTCATCCGTGGTTTGTTGTGAACGTAGTTATTGTTGAGCAACATTTTTGGGTATTTAAACGTGACAACTGATACGCTGGTCTTACATCGAAGACGATTGTCATTAAAACAAATTTTAATTTTTGATTTCATAAAATTAATTGAATTGATAGTTGAAAATATTCTTTCACTATATTTTTGTGGGAGGGAGTGCCTGGAAGATGTACAGGTGATATGGTCGATGAATTAATCTCGAACATCTTGGCAGGAGGCGAACACACACGCAATTTGGACTGCTTGGCCCCTGTCGTATGACTGTACTGATCAGACGACGCTTATTTGCAGGAGTCTCGTGTGACTAGTTGGCAATAATGAGCAATTCACGTAGTCTTTTTTCAAATGCTCACCAAACACGCGCGCGTCGAGTCTCACAAAAGAGAGGAATCTAGTAACTTTGGTAGGTATGGTCATTGATAAGTTAATACCAGAATATATTACTACTGTTCACTTTTCCTTATTGCACGCATCACTCTAACTCCTTCTGTTATTTTCATATTCAGGCTTGAAATGCCACAATAAATTCCTCACTCTCCAGTCTCCGTTGATGGAAATTGCACATATCCTACCTACTAGATATGTAATTTCCTACTTTTAAGATATTGAAATTAATGCCATTTCTAAAAGACAAGTCGTTACTTTGCCTCATTGATACCAGCAACCATTAGTTCTTGGGAGATATTCGTGTTGCTCGCCTGCCAGGTGTTTTAACAAACTACAGTATTAGTTTTGAAATTAAAAATTTCAGTAAATACTTAAAACTGATCTGGATTATCGGGTGTATACGAAACTTCCGTCTCCGTTAATTGTAACATGAACATTAATATGTGCCTGATACCTGGGCAATAATGCAGGTTTATTGCTCTGCTTACGTGCTAGATGCACTGTTGCCACCGGGACAACTTAAAGTTCATTTTGAATTGAATCTGTACGTCCTACGCACTTGTAACAAGCGGAACAATTCTGTTACGCAAATCGTGCTGTTCAATAAATCATCGTCAAGTATCTTGATATCCCGACAGTACAAAAGTTGTATGCATTGCTAGGGTGGCTACTCATGTTATTTTTACTAAGGTGGAAGATGCTAACAAACTATTTTTGTAGTATCGAAGATCTCAGTATCATTAAACTATGTTGTAAGTATTGCCATTTTGTATCACCTACTTTACATTTGTTTGAGAAAACAGAGTTCTAAAATTGCATTTACAAGTGCTTATTACTTCCCTTAATAATAATTTATGTACCATATTTCCTTATGTTTTCTGCTTACTTTTTTATGCAAAAATATCTACCGAATTTTTTGGTTGAATTTAGACTAATACTGTATGCTGGTCATTTGACCTAAGCACATTAGTTTAACGGGCAATTGTAACCTGTGGTGAGGGAAGACGAATTCAAGGAAAGTTAACATTATCGTTAACATAGCACTCCTTTTCATCGCATCCATGATACAATTTGGCGTATTTGCTTAGGTGATGTTGAAGTAAACATAATTCGTATGAGATTCTGTAGCATGGTGATTCTATAGCTGCCAGAGCTATCAACTGAATCCGGAAGCAAGAAATGGTATTCTGAAATATATGTGTGTGAACTCGTGTCGCACGAGATTTGTACGGTATTCACTACGTTTTACGAACGATGTTTCACACGAAATCCTTTTTCGTCGTGTGAAGCCTAATAGTTTCATTGTGATATCGTGAATACAAAAAAACCACATGGTTTCGACATCGAAGAATATATAGATTGTTTAAAAGCTCTCTTATAATCACATGTGCCTCAATTATTGTGTGGCAGTAATTCTATCAGGTTTTTAGATTTTGACAACCAAAGTATCACAAATTGGTTACAAAAATATGTCAGAATTAATTTAAAATATTTTTCTAACGAATAGTGCATTATTTTTACAAAACGCCTACATAAAAAATGTCGTATTACTGAAAGTATCGAGGCGGATAAATTTTGACAGCTAAATATGAAATGGTTCTAAATCAGCAATTAGCCAAAATTATAATTTAGGCTATATAGTAAAGAAAACTTTTCAGCAAATCTATATGATCGTTTTATTATATTTAAGGATATGAAGGTAATATTGTCAAAAACAACGTAAATAGAATTTCTCTCAAATTACTCACTGCTACGGACATACCGACAGCTTTTCCTGCAGATAGACTGGTCTTTAAGGTCATAAGTGTTGTGCAAATTGTAAGTGAGCATTTACCTGAGTGAAATTGACATCTTCTATCACTGCAAATTGATTACTAGCAACACTCAACAGTTATGTTAACCTAAAGTGTTAGCTTGAAAAATAAACTAACAGTTCGTTTTTCAAGCTATACAGGCCTTTGTGTTTAGCCATTTGTCAGGAAAGTTGGTTTAAACAGTTACTAATTTCACGCATATAGTATCAAGGAAAGTATCTCCATAAACATGTAAGAATTATAGTGCATGTAAGTAATATATAGCTATAGAAAACGTATACCGAACTGAAAATATTGACAGTTGCTACAAGCTTCCGGGAGTGGAAAATAATTTGCTCAAGACTCGGGCGGATACGTTTTTGTACGCTGCCTGTAGCCGCGATTCGTACATACGAGGCGTGGCCTGCGTGATAACAGCTTAAAACAACTCTTATTAGGTTTAATCATCACAGCTTTCTGACACGATTGAAATCACTCGCAGGTGACACCGTGAGACGAGTCTCATTTAACTCGACCTACAGAATACTACCAGCTTTTCCGTCTGCTATATTCTCTACTTTTGATAACTGTTAAGTCCATGTCCTACTATTGCATCGCTTGAGGGGGAGTTTGTGTACTTGGATTTCCTACCTTGTTGTTGCATGCATGGCTGAGACACGACCAAGTTTCCTGGCGAGGAACGATGGCGATACCAGCTGGGCGGCCCTGTTTTCCGTCGACTTGGCTTCAAGACCTCGTGCAGTGAAATTACGTGAGGTGCGTTTACTGCTGTTCACTACGCCTTCCCCAAATTGTTTGCTGGTGATGACGTCGATGCGTTAGGCGCTCATTGGCTTGGCGTAATCAGCCGAATCCCGTGCCGAAGCTTGCCGCAGATTGCTGAAGCCAGAGACTTGTTTGAATCCCCGCCTGTTTGCGGATTTGGTGAGCTATCTGACGTCATCTGACGGGAGCGACGTTCTCCAGGCTGCCAACTGTAGTGGTGTTTCTTGGTGTCACCGCATGTCCGTCTTGGCGCTGTGATTTCGACGACATTCTCCAAGAACTTTCGAGATGTTTCTCATTGGTCAACACTCCAGAGGAGGTGGCAAGGACTGGTATAAATACTGGTGACAGACACAGGAAAGGCAGAGATGGCCGGGGCTTTGGGAGAGCTCAGGGTTGCTTAAGTTATGTATTTGAATTATTCAGGATGAGTGTGAATTCGACCGACAAACTTGGTGGGGTGATTCCTTACGCAAAATAAGGTAGGGTTAACATTTGACAACTGTCCCGAAAGTGCATATTAAGGGTGTTAGGAGCCCTTAAAAATGTGTTTACAAAATAGATTATAATCATCGAACAACGCTGGAGATGTAGCAACAACAATGTGGATGTTTTCTGCAAGACGGCAACATTCGCAAGCAATGGCGTATGTCCATGATATCGGTTCTATAAACAACAATGTGGACATGTTATGGGCTATAATAAGACGTCTGACCCCAACATGGTAAGATGGTACAAATCATCCCCCTTCATGGACAAATGGCATATCTGAAATTTCGATCGCATGAAATTTGGTAGCAGTTATGTGTAATCGTAATTTGACTATTGTTTATGAAAAAACATGTTCAAATAAACAAAAAAGGTCGCCTTAGTACAAGACACTTGGGCCAACCATTTCCCCAGAAACAGTGATGTAAGTAACGGAGGGTGGAGTGGAGTGTCGTTACCTAACGCCTGTGCGGATATGTAACATGTCTTGCACCGCTACCACAGAGCCATACTGAGCATTAAATCGTTCAAACGTGTCCGCCTCCTAGCAAGGTGATCCAGGTTCGATCCTCAATGGAGTCACCCTGGATATTCGCATATGGGAATTGTGATGGACAATGCCGCTGGCTGGATAGTATTTCGGGGATCTCTCATTTCCCCTCGTTGCCCTACATTTTCCCACAAGACTGTATCCGCTAAGAGGCGCCCACGTTTATCCACTCCTTCGTTTTGTTACATGTCGGATAGTACGTGGAGTCAGTGAAAAACAACAGGTATTGTGTAATTACATTTATTTACACATTACACATCTTACAAAAAAGGCTCGATGCAATGGCCATCATGTTCTACGCACAGTTCGCAACGACGCACCATGTTGTGTCGAACATATTCAAAGACACTCTGCATGCCGGAAATGTTGCCGGCAGCTGCGACGATCCGCCCGACAAGATCTTCCGATTCCACGGGAGTCTCATACACGACACTCCGCATGAGCCCCCAGAAGAAAAAGTCCAGCGGATTAAGGTCGGGTGATCCTGCAGGCCAGGCAATGGGTCCACCGTTGCCGATCCATCGGTTTGGGAATCTGTAGTTAAGGTACGTGCGGACGATATGCGCACGATGGGCCGGGGCACCGTCATGCTGTAACCACATTTGTTGTCTAGCTTGCAATGACACCTACTCTAACAACTCTGGAAGAGTTTCCTGCAGGAACACGAGATATCTGTGGCTGTCCAGACGGGGTGGAAGTAGGTAGGGGCCGACTAACACATCACCAATGATACTGGCCCACACATTGACACCGAATCGGTGTTGGTGACAACGGATAAACGTGCCGTGCGGATTAACATCTGACCAGAAATGGCTGTTGCGCGAATCTAAAATGCCATCCCGCTGGAAGAAAGCCTCGTCAGTAAACAGTATGTTGGCTTCAAACCCACGTACTTCTTGTCTGTGGTAAAGGAACGACCCTGCAAACTGAACTCGTCTGGGATAGTCGGCTGGCCCAATGCTGTGCACTCTCTGCAAATTAAATGGACGCAGCATTTGTTCGTGTAATATCTGTACAACAGTACGCTGAAAGACGTTGAGCATGTTCGCGACAGTGCGTGTACTGATGGTGGGATTGTTTTCAACCATTTGTAGCACTTCTTCTTCTAACCTTACAGTCCTGACATGGCGCTGACGTCCAGCATTCCGTCTCCCCACATCGACGGTGCCATTTTCCCGCAACCGACGGTGCAATGACGTAAACGTAGTGTGATGAGGCTGCCTTCTGTC